>JAMXBC010000752.1:0-14328 GCA_024138005.1 Lumnitzera racemosa
ACATAACACGACAATGCACCACCAAGAATTTTTCCCGAGGGCCTTGTTTGTAAAGGTTACATCAACCACTTTGTTGTAGATGAAAAAAAAACCAGATCTAACAACCAACGTAGCGCTGCTTGGCAGATAACCAATAACACTATCACAATTAGTAAGCTAATGCCTTCACAGATAACAGAACTACAGGGACTACAAGGCCAAATCAATACCATATTTAATGACCCTAGCTTCCTCTTGGGCAACAACCTTAACAGCCAAACACAAAGTTCACATCATAAGAAACATGAAGCTAAAGACTGACACATCCATAACTTTTAATCGCACCAATAAGCAGGAATTGACCTGCCTCATAGCAATGCACTCATTATCAATGCTGTAATTGGGTACTTTGACGTCCCCAAAACATCCATTGACAGTGGGAGTTTGGAAAAACATACTCTTCTACAGCACCTTCTAGAAAAAAAGATAAAAGATTGATGAGTTGCTTCAGCCTTTCATGCACGACCTCATGAGTTTAGGGGAAATTTAGACTAATGTTTGCTAAAGGAATCATCATCCTACCAATTCAACTAGGTGAGGACGAATATGTTACACACAGTTAATAAACTTCATTATTGTTGACATATGGTCTTTAAATACAATGTCATCCTCAAAAAAACCAAACTTTTTCGAAATTTGATATGCTTATCATCTAAAAAATGCCTCAAGGCAAAGTTCATGACCTCCATTAAGTAAGTAAGGCCAAAGTGATCAGGATCCAAGACGCTTTACTTCAAAGCCTAATCCAAAAACAACATCATGAACATTGAATCCACCAACTCCTTCACTTCCCCAATATAGGGAGAACCTATAAAAAAGAAAGAAAAAACACTAAAATTAAGACATCATACGCCTCAGGCATAAGAACTAAAATAGGGGCCGAGCTACCAAACAGTGACAAGGCCAAGTTTAAACAACATTCCTTCAACAAAACTCAAATGCCCTTTACGTCTGCCCTAGAAACATCTAGGAATCTCGACATACTAAAAGGCACTTACCACCTCAATGTTAATCCTACCATCCAACCTGTTAAGCAAAACAAACGGTACGTTTGCCCTGAACGTCTGATCACGATTTAGGATAAAGTACAAAAGCTACTTTAAGCAAGCTTCATTCGACATGAGAAATACTCCACCCCGTTCACTAACATAGTGCTTACAAAAGCAAATGGAAAGCGGTGCATGTGCCTTGAATACACTAATCTCAATAAGGCATGTCCAAAGGATTGCTTCCCCTATCGCATATAAACCAGCTCGTTAAATTCAAGTTCCATCATGCACTTCTCAAATTCATGGATACCTACTTTAAATACAACCGGATTCAAAAGGGCCCTGAAGATGAAGTCCATACATCCTTTTTACAGACTTCGAGACTTATTGTTACAAAGCACTGCCTTTCGGCCTAAAAAACTCTGAAGCTACATAACAAAGATTGGTGACCCCCATCTTTAAGCTAAATGGGGCAAGAACATTAAGGTTTAACGTCGTTGGTATGATCACTAAGAACAAAACTAGAAAAGACCACATCGATGACCTCCGTGAGATCTTCCAAACCCTCCGTTGATTCCAAATGAAACTCAACCTTCAGAAGTGCATCTTTTAAGTCGTTTTGGGGTGGTTTCTTGGTTTCATGGTCATAGATCAAGGGATGGAAACCAACCTTAACAAAATCAAAGCAGTCCAAGACAATACAAGCCCTAACCAAGATCAAAGGGGTCTAACGACAAACAGAAACGATAACAACTCTCAATCGTTTCCCGTCTCCCAAAGCACCGATAATGCACTAAAATTTTCACTTTGCTAAAGCACCCCATTGAGTTCAAGTGGACACCGAATGCCAACAACCCCTTTTACGAGTTAAAGAACTTGCCGGTAACCCTACCTACATTCTCTAAACCAATACCTAGAGAAGAATTGTACTTATACCTCGCAATCTGCGTTTAAAGACTATCTTCAGTACTTGTCCAATTTAACAGACATAAACCATTGACCAGTCTACTATGTTAATTACTTCCTCCAAGGGGTAGAGTTTTTAGATACACCAAAATAGAAAAAATTCACTCTTGTAAAGGTCATCACAACTTGAAAGCTCAGACTTTACTTCCAAACCAAACCAATCATTTATACTAACAGATATACCAAATCAGAACTACTCTACAAAGGCCTGATGGTTTTTGGTTAAATGATGAAGTACTCCCCCGAGCTTAGTGCCTATGAAGTCTAATTCCACCCAAGATAGGGAAAAGAAAGTACAGGTCTTCGTAAACATCATAGCAAAATAGATTGGGGCGGATAACCCCTTGACTCGTGCTTAACATACCCCTCTTTAAAACTCTACAAACAATGATTCATCTACTAAGTGGGGAATTAAGGGTGATATCATATTACAAGGCTAGTTGGAGCAAAGATCCTTATGCCATGAATTTTTGGTTTTCCCCTTTAAATAACAACGAAGTTGAATATAAGGCACTCATTCTGGCTTAAAAATTGCCAAAAAAAATTTGGGGTAGAAAAAAACCCCGCATACACTTAACTCCATGCTAGTTGTACAGCAAGTCAAGGGAGTATACGAGATTAAGGGGGAAGTAAAAGGCTAAAAACCAACATTTAGTGCAAGGTCTTTTCGCGGAATTCATTTCCTAGGAATCAATAAGATCCCTCAAGTGTAAAATGCAAAGGGAAACAAGACTGTCCAGGATAGCCTCTTATGCCATCCTTACAACATATGATCGTATAAGCCACCTTTATATAGTATCTCCTCGAAAGAAGGACAAAGGGACAATAGTGACAAGTAGCCAAAATGATAGAAGTAGCCCCCAAGCCCTCCTAGAAGGACCCCCTTACACAGTGCCTCAAGATGGGGGGCCATACCCAAGGAACGGGCTAAGGTAAAGAAACTAACCTATGCCACAACCAACTAACTTTAAAACAATGATGATCTATAAAAGAAATATAGCACCCGATCCTTAAATTTTGGGAATAGAAAAGGTGTCGGGGCTTCAAGGAGCCCCATGTAAAATTTGAGAAAAAATTTCCCCCCCGTCACAATACTAACCTTAGATTGCTCAGCTGGGTTTTTTTGGGCCTTCAATAAAGGGAGGATCCCAAGACAGGGTTTTATAGATACACACTTCCCAAAAAGCATTACCAATCACTCATCCCCCCAATTTGGCATTACACCCTTAAAAAGCCCACCTTTTCGTGCAATGGGGATAGACACCTTACCCCTTCAAAAACCCTAGGAGAACAACTTTACAAGGGGACAAGGCACGGTTGTTCAACCATTATAGCCCAGTTTTTAAAGAGTTTTTATTTTCCCATAAATCCTCTTTGAAGTACCGAAGGGTTGACAAAAACAATGGAAGCAATTTGCAACGACATTTAAAACCTGAAAAACAAAACACTAATTTTATACTACACCTTAGATCTACCTTAAACCCAAATGACCAATTTTAAGGCTATAAACAAGATAATCCTCGATAGTTTGAAGAAGAGGGGGAACCAAACAAGGTGAAGGGCCGATGAGCTTCTAACATTTTTTGGGGATATCACACAATGCAAAAACCCCAAAACTATAGAAACCTCATTTTGTCCCGTTTTTTGGAGTAGAATTATCCTCCTTATTGATTTTGAATTATTTAACAAGAGACAACCTTCGATGTAATACCAACCGGGCCCTATAGGTAACCCGCCTTACCCCCTTTGCCCCCATTAGAACAATATTGCATCTAGTTATTTTTATTTAGCCTAATTTTTGATTTTATATATGTTTGGAAATTTTTTGCCTTAAAAAGGGTTAAAAAATGGGGAAATTTTATAAAAAAATTGTTTTTTAGGAAAAAATTTAAAGAAATTGGGATCAAATTTTTTTTAAATTTCTGTAAAGGACAGGATGTCGATTAATTTGGAAAAGATAAATTTTATTTACTTAATCAAATCATAATTTAGGGTAAAAATGTAATCTTACTATTGGGGCGATAGCCCCAGTGCATGGAACCAGTTGCTATTTGAACACCTTACTTTTTCTGAGTCATAAAAAATTCATAGAAAAATTGGTGCCCCTAGTTATTTTTAAAAATTTTTCAGTTAAAACCCTAATTTACAATCAGGTACTTTTTTAAAAGACTAAGCAAAATACGATAATAATTGAAAAACCCCATACGGTAAAAATTAACTAATCTTATTAGAAATTTTTTATCAAATTTTACCATCAAATACTAGGCAAGGATCTATGTATTAAGGCTAGAACGGCATTATAAAAGAAATGCACAAAAAATATATAAAATAAATTTTTTTTATAAAGATGGAAAAAAAGAAAGCAAAAAAAAAGGGATAAATTTAAAAAACAAAATCTATAGTTTCCCTGAAAGAACCTTAAAATTTCGTTGTATTCAAAAAAACCAAAAACAAACTCAAAAGAAAAAACAGATTAAAATAAAAAAAAAGGAAAAAATTTTCGTCCAAGATATTCTTAATTAAAATTTAAATTTTTGACTTGGAAATACTTCGAACAATAAAACCCTAATAAAAATAGTTTAAAAGAAAAAAAAATTAATAAATAAGTAAAGTAAAAACCCTTAAAAGAAATTTTGTAATTTTTGATATAAATTTTTCGCTCATTGGCAATTCTTTATTTGCCACCGATATGTCGAAATTTTGAATCCTGGGCATACCTCTAAAATGATAACATACGACATTGTGCCAAGTTTTTAAACCGTTTCGGTTGAATTCAAGCCCAGGGCAAACAGAAAACAAAGCAGGGTTATATTACATAACGCCGCTCCCTTAATAAAAAAAAAAGATGTAAAATTAGAAAGCTTCCACGTGTCTTAACATTATTCCAACAACTCCCTTTAACTTACAGCCAGTTATAAATACGAGAAAGAAAACCCCAAAAAAAATCTCTCTAACACTTCACTCACATACTTTTTATACAAATTACACTACAACCTTAGGTATTGGAGTGGCTGTACAAATTGGGCCCCAATCCCAAAAGCATTTCATTCTTTTTTGTAGGTTTTTCCCTTTGATCCCAAAATTCCCAACAACATTGGCTCGTTTTTTTCCTAAAACCTACACAGGGCTAATAAGACACCCAAGAGAGCAGTGTCAGTACTCCTCCCAACATCCAAAAAGGGGAAAGGGGTAACATACTGATAAACAACGATTGGCTAAGTTTTGAGCAACTCTGCTTAATTTAACTAAAAAACCAAAAATTTAAAAAAAAAAACACAACGAATCCTTAACCTCCTTTATAGTAATATTCACCCAAATCTAACCCAAAAAAAACCGGGCGATCAAAGCAAAAAAAGTGATGTTTCCCCATTTATTCACCTAATAAAAAAAAAAGCAATTTGGGAAATATGATAGGACCTTCGCCCCTCTTTAAAAAGGAATGAAAAAGGGAAAATAATCGTAGTAGGTACCCATCGGGTCCTTCGCATGTTAGTACCCTGCAACCCAAATACACAATTCCAAATTTAAAAAAAAGTCCCTTTATTTCAAAAATTTTAGAGGAAGTAATACCTCGGCACAAAAGGGGACCACATTTGAGACTTCAGGGAACAAAGGACCCCGACACCGCGGGAGTACTACCAACGAAAACCCAAAGAGCAGGCAAAAGTGATGTATGGCCTTCAAGCTTTCCTTCAACATTAAAAAACATAGCCATACAGGTTAAAACATTTGAAATCAAATACCATTTCCATTTCGATAAACTAATAGAAGTTTTCCTTTAACACTTCCTTACATAAACTTCTTTTTGAGGAGCTCAATCCTAACATCAAAATAAAAGTTCGAGAGTCAATCAAAAACTATTTGGCTAGTTTTAGGTCGAGATGGTCTAAATCTCAGACCTGGATATGAATGTGGCCTAACGCGTAACCAATAAGTCAAGTCTCTGGAATTTTTTTAAGTCCTCACAAAGAACAAGCAAAAACTTTAATTATTTAAGCAAAGCCCCCTAAAATTATCCATGGGAAGACAACATAAAGGTACGACAAAGGGGCCAATCGAGAAAGGGAGATGGAAAGAATGATAAAGGGAAAAGTCAAAGGGATAACTTGGCATAAACAATGACCAAAATTTCAGATGTCAAGAGGAAAACTAGGACCCCAACATTCCATCCCATACGCTTGTTAATCGCCCAAACCTTAGATATTTTGATAAGGTACATGGGGAAAAGGCGTCCTCAGTACTGAAAGAAAAGCAAGGGAATCCCCTTTAAAAAGAAAAACCGACAAGTAATATATTTTCACTTTAAAAAGGGTCACAAATAAATGACAAAATTCAACTTAAGAATCAATTGAAATGCAATACAATACGGGTGTCACGCCCCGAAGCGGGAGAGTCGAACAGCCCCGCCGGGAAACCACCCTAAATGAATTGGCCTCACAACCGCTATCCTAAACCCGATCTACACAAGGCTCCACAACTAACCCGCTTTAAGTAAACAATTGTAATTTAAAAAACTTTACCATAAAAGGAGGAATTTAAAATATATATTTTCTAATTATTGCAGTTAAAGTTTACAACATTTTTCTATATAATTCCCTATTTTACTCACTCGGAAAGAAAAATAATTTTAAAATAAAAAACTTAGACCTTAAAATATGTGTTTTTTTCAAAATTTTTTCCCCACTCCCCAGGATCCAACATTTAGCTTTTGATAATTGGTTCCGCTTCTTTTTTCCACACCCACGACGCATAGGGAGTGACAAACCCCAGCTCAGTAAATAGGGGCGGGGGACTTAAAAATATACCAACACGCAACAAGGGGTTTTTAATCACTTATTTTTGTACAATCTGTGCAACAAATCCATCGCACGACGTTGTCCGGCCCTCGGGGAAAATTTGAGAAATTGCGCCCGCCAATCCGGGGTTTAGATTACCGTTAAGCAACACTCACACCAAACCCAGGGTTTTGAAGGAACCTTGCTCCCCCCGCGACTACCTTTGAACCCCTGTCTTCACCCCCCCCGCGACCTCCTCTCCTGTCCTTTTTCGACTGAGGAGAAAAGGGACCATTTTTCAATCCCGCGCTATCCCTTCCGAAGGGGGCGGTATTTGGCCGGGGAGTCCTAAATCCCCTAACGGGGTTGCCATGCAGCTCGATTAGATTATGGTTTGTATATTTGATTTTGGCCAGTTTAGGGGGGATCATCATTACATACAATTATACATTGTACCAGACAATAAACAAATCATGGCATCACCCATAATCAAACACATGCATCATTTTAACTTCTAACAAGCACAACCAAGCATAATCTAAGCCTCCCAAAATACACACGTATTTAACCCAACTTACCTCGACCTTCGCTCGTTCACTCGGGTCCGATTTGCTCAGGGGCCCTCGCCGGGTTTTCCCATAACACGAACGTGGTTTTAGCTTTTTATATAATTGTTATAGTTTGTTTAACCTAAATCTTCTTGTTAGGTTTTTTTTAAGGGTTTAAAATGCCCAATTATCTAGATTAATTTTTTTTACAATTATTCTAGGGGTTTTTGGGTTTGGTTAGGTTTTGTTTTTTTGCATCGATTTCTTAAACCCCGGGTTTTTTGTTCGATTTTTTTAAATGCTTTTATTTCCAACCCTAGAAATTAGTTTTTAACCCATAAGTGAAATTAATCACATTATTTCCCGAAACCTAAAAACCACATTACCCTTTTCAGTGTTTATTTTACTCGTACACTTAAAACCATATCAAGGGGACCGAATTCACCCTAATGTGACAAATTTTTTCATTTTTTTTATAAATTTCCCTAAATTGAAGTTTTCTATCCGATTTTGTGCTTTTTATTATTCTCAAAAAATCAATTTTATTATAATTTTCTATTTATTAATTTCAATAATTTAACCCCTTTTGCATTTTTGATATTATGCACATAATGCATTTTTTAATATTTTTATTTCCCTAATTACCATCTCTAAAAAACCAATTATTTTTTTCAAAATGTCTAAAACCATCCTAAATCAGTTTTTTCAACCTAATTTTTTCTAATTTACAAATTAACCATAATTTACATGTTTTCTATTACAATTTACTACTAATTAACCAATAAATTTCATCAACACCCAAAAAGTATAAGATCATACTCCACAGATCTTAACACCAAAACATGTAATTATTCACTAAACAGAAAATTAAAACATTTAATTACTAATTTAACCCAAATTACCCCTTTTATGCCCCTTTTTTTAAAACCTAAAAAATTTTCAAAAATTTCAAAAAAAATTTTTGAAAAAGGGGTTCATAGAACTATTTTTATCATCTAATTAATTACAAAAAATTTGGGCTTGAAAATAACTCCTAAGGTCATTTATTTCTAAATCGAAACTCTTTGGTTTTTCACAAATTTTTTAGGGGCCATATATTTCGGGGCATAATTTCTCAAAAAAACATTTTTTCTAAAAACCATAAAAATACCCAAATAACAAAATTTTAAAAATTTTTTTAAAATTTTATTTACATTTTTACAAAATTTCAAAAAAAATGGGGGGTGGAATTTGGACTCACCGGGTTTTTTGGGGTGGTGGCCCCCTAGGGCCGCCGTGTCCTTGTCGGCCCGGGCCCGGGGACGGCACCACCGGTGTGGTGGTGCCTCCACTCCAGCTCCCCTTTTGGGGTGGGTTCCTTTTAAAACTCTTTAAATTTCACATTTTCCCTTTTTTTTTTTATTTTCTGGATTTATCTCGAATTTTTTACCTCCCTAAATTTTCTCACTTTTCAAACGTCCTGCTCTGAAATTTTTTTCCCCTTTTTTTTTGACATTTTCGTAATTAATATGCATTAATTTGACAAGACTTTTTCCAATTCCTGATTTTTTCTTTTAGTGTTCAATTTCTATTGGCTAATTTTTTTTTTTCTTATCCTACATGCCACGACCGTATTGTGCATCGATCCTCTTCGATTTTTTTCTGATTTTTCCCTAATTTTTTAAATTTTTTTTAATTATTTGGTTTGTTTTCGGCCAATTTTTTGTAATTAGCTATTTTTACTACACTAAATGCATGTGGGGGACCGTGAACATTCCCCAAATATTTTTTGGTCATTCAAAATTTTTAGTATACTTAATCTATCCTAATAATTTATTTTTTATTTTTTACACTTTTTGCTTTTTTGGTAAATTTCATTTTTTATGCTTTAAAATTTGAAAATTTTATATCTCCATTTATACATTTTCTTAAAAATTTTAAATTTTTGGGGTCATTTTTACTAATATTCTTCTCAATATTTATAATTTGGGTTTTATCGATCTTTTTTAACCCATCGCCCTAAACCTTGGGTTCTAAGTTCAATCCTACGGTTAAAATTGGGTAACTTGGGGGCGGAAAACTTAAAAATATACTAAAACATAAAACAGAGTTTAACCAACTTATTAATGTAATGATGTTCAACAAAAGCCCAACAACGCTTTTTTCCCCCCCTCGTCATGAATTAGAAAATTTTGCTTGCCTAATCCGGGTTAAGGAATTTTCATTAAAACAATACCATGACCAAATCAAAAAGCTTGTGCAATGAGGCACTCCTTTCCCCGATTACCTTTGAACCATTTACTTCCTCTTGCCACAACCTTCTCACATGTTTCTTATTCAATAAGGATAAAAAGGGACCCATTTTGCTATCCGCCACCCTTTTAAAGGGGGCGTAAACTGACTGGGGAAAACCTAATATTCCCTAAGGGTTTTTGGCAATTTAAAGTTTACAAGTCATATCTTTGTTAATTTATTTAGGGGAATAAACATTTTATACAATTAAGCTAGAACAAAAACAAAAACACACATTTCCATAATCAAACACATTACACAACAACATTTAACAAACACAACCAAGCATAACTCAAGCCTTCAAAATATAGTAACGTATTAATTCCAATTTTTGGACTCTTCGTTTGCTTACCGAGGGCCAATTCGCTCAGGGGGGCCCTTTTCAATCACCCCATAAAAACCAACATTGTCTCATTTTTATATAACTGTTATGTAGTTTTTACCTATAACACTTTTTGTTTTTTTTAGATTTAGGTTTAATAGTCCAAATATTAGGTTCTTAAAAGTTTTATAATTATTTTAGGTTTTGGGGTACATTCAGGTTTAGTTTCCCCATCATTTCTAAATTAGGTTTTAGTTCAATTTTAAAATTTACCATTTTATACCCGAACCTTAAAAACTCTTTCAACTTAAAATTGTGAAATTAATCACATTACTTCCAGATATCCTCAATACCATAATTACCCCTAGCTAGTATTTTATTCCACTCGGTACACTTAAATCCTTATTAGTATACTAAATTTTGTCTTGATATGAGAAATTTTTACATTTTTCATATAATTATATAAATTAAGTCTTCTATCAGATTTTTTATATATCCCTATTATTTATATAACATCAATTTTTTATCCTAATATTTTCTATTTATTATATTTCTAATAATTAAATATTATATATTATCACCTATTATGTACATAATACACATCTAATTTTCTATCACTCTAATTATCATCTCTCAACATCAATTAGCATTTCAAACTGTCTAAATTCATCCCAAATTAGATTTGAACCTAATTACCCTAAATTACAAATCAACTTAAAATGTATTATTTTTTCCTATTGCTTATTTACTACATAATTACCAAAATAATTACATCTAACATCTTAAATGCTATAAGTATCATACTTCATCAAATTTCAACATCCTAAAACATATAATTATACATTAAATCAATATTACCCATTTAATTACTTAATTATCACTAAATTCCCCATTTTATACCTCATTTTAAAGGGCCTAAGAATTTTCCTAAAATTTTCGAAATTCATTTTTGGAAAAGGGCTTTGTAGTACTGTTCTATATCACCTAAGCAGTTCTACAAAAAAAAATTCTTGGCTCAAAACTACCCCTCTTAAGATAATTTTTTTTGTAAACTGAAATATACTAAATTTTTATATGATTCTTAAGAACAAATATCAAGAGATATATTTTCATCAAAAAAATATTTTTCCTAAAAAATACATACCTAAAATATTCTATAATAATAAAATTCAAAATTTCTAAGAATATTTACTATTTTTATAAAATTACAAAAAATCGGGTTGAAAATTGAACTCATCGATTTGAGTGGCTCCGGCCATCGTAAGTAGCCATAGGTGTGTCGACCCACCTGGCGGTTTGCCACCACCATGTGGTAGGGGTGGCCGTTCACTGCCAACTGTTCGTTGGGTCTAAGTTCTCTCTAAAAGCTCAAACTACATAGATTTTGCTAAATTTTTTTTAAAACCCTAATTTCCTTTCATTTTCACCTCTTTCTAATTTTAAGGGTTTTAAATTGACCAAATTACCTTCTAAAAAAAATTTGGGTATTATAGAGCTTTAGGAAAATTATTATGTATTAAATTGATTTGACAATTACCTTATTTCTTCCTCTATTTTACTTTTTATTTGGCTAAATTTAATTAGTTAATTTCCTTATTTAATTTTTAAATTTCCACGCCCTATTTCTAGACTTTTCCTCACTTTTATAATTTTCTTGATTTTTAATTAATTAATTATGAATTTTATTTAATTATTAGTATTATTTTAGCACATTCACATAATTTAAAGTAAAATTTCGCGTATTTCTACCCACATGTAAATTCATAATAGTACAAATAAATATTCCTAAATATTATTTATGCCATTTTATAATTTTTAGTATACATATAATTTGTCTTCAATAAATATTAAATTTTGCGATTCGTTAAATATCGGAATATATTTTTACATTTTAGATAAATAACGAGTTATATACTTAAAATTTGGAAATTTTATATTTTATATTTTATTGCTTATTTTCTTAAGTTTGAACTTCCGGATCATTTTTACTAAATTTTTAACTTTATTTGATAATTTAGGCTCGTTTGAATCCTTTAAACGATCACCCAAAATTCTATAAGTCAAACTTTAGTAGTTGATTATGAGTCTTATAGTCACGAGAGTAGGCTTTTGTATTGTATAGATATCTCGCTGAATACCTCCCTTCCCTTATCTTCGAGATTAAAAATATATAGGAAGCGTGTTAATTCATA
Organism: Lumnitzera racemosa; assembly: GCA_024138005.1. Taxonomy (NCBI): domain Eukaryota; kingdom Viridiplantae; phylum Streptophyta; class Magnoliopsida; order Myrtales; family Combretaceae; genus Lumnitzera; species Lumnitzera racemosa. The sequence continues at coordinate 12,103 of JAMXBC010000752.1, forward strand.
GGTTTATCCCACCTTACCTCCATACAAATTGATCGAACTGCCTGAAGAACATGTACCTTGCTCCTTATTTAGGGGGGGAAGTGGCATCTATTTCCGTTGCCTCGAAATCGAATAGTACAAGTTGACGAGCAACTTTGCAAACCATACTTGAATTGTTGTATGAAATTAAATAACACAATTAAAAGAATGTAAATTTTGAAAAAGAAAAGCAAACAAAATTTTAACATACAACTAGAGAAATGAAATCTGATTATGAACGGTACCTTATATATGGACAGTCCGTCCTCGTAATTGCAAATTTTCTTTTTGACAGTAATGATGCGTCGATTTGATAATGGGGTGGAATTTCTGATAATTGTTTCATGACAGAAATCTAATAGTTGACAACTTTTTAATATTTATTAAGCTTGCAACAAAATGATAACCTAGGCAACAGATATCATGCCGCCAATTTCTTGGTTTCCGAATGGGCGGAGTTTAGAAATGGCGACCTTTCGACTAGGATGCGATTTGTTCCACTCATATCTTGCTCGAGATTAATCTAAAGAATTAGTCCTCCACTTGGCTTCTATAGAATATATATATATATAAATATATATCACTCCCTTTGTCAACTACTCAAATACGGGAGTTAGAAGGCAAATTTTAATGGTCATTTTTACTCATTTGTCATACTCGTTCATTCGGTCACCGATATGTTGAATATTTTGAATCTTTCGATGTACCTCTAAATAATGACACAGGCATTTATGCCGAGTATCCTTAAATCCGTTCCAGTTTAAATTTTAAATGCCCATGGCACAAACAGTTTCATAAGCACGGTTATATTACATAACCGCTTACTCTCCCTAATATCAGGAAAGATGTCAAATCAAAAAACTTCTACGTGTCTTAATAGTTATCCAAAAATTGCCTTAAACATTACAACCAGCTATAAATATGGGAAAGAAAACTCGTAAGATCTCTCTAAACCTTCATTCACATACTTTTTAAACAAAGTTACCTTACTAACTTAGGTATCAAAGTGGCTACATTGGACTGGCCCCAATTTACTAAGTATTTCATTTTCTTTTGTAGGATTTTCCTTGATTCTAAAATTCACCAACAACATATATGCATAATGTATGTGTGTATATATATATTATACATAACTCTATTAAATAACTTTTGTAAATAATATCTTAACCAAGATATATAAATAATAAAAAAACTAGAAAAAACCTTAATATTTTCGTAAATCTTACGAAACAAAATAGAGCTTTTATAAAAATATAAAACTTCTAAGTAAGTGAAGCATTAAAGCTCTAGACTTGTTGGAGTGAGCTTCAATATAAGTAAGTAGGATTTATGGAGACTGAAGTAATGCTTGCTTGTAGTTGTTTGTATGCATACTATAAATTTTTGCTTTATTACTGAGATGTTGATTGGTACTGACCTACATGTTTTGCTGTGTTAATTGACATTGTTTTTGGTGATATGAATTAGTTGATTACCCTTAACCGAACTAACTGAAACACGAACTTAAACTAAAAATGGATATGTATTTCATCCAAAGAAGATAGTTAGGGTTCTTTAGCTAAATTCCAAGGCCTTTGATCAGGTTGCAGTGAATTGGCCTTTCTCCACTTTTGGTCGAAGTAAGTGATATGAGAAAGGTCGCGACGAGGTGGGGGCGTTGGGTTCGAATTAGTCGTGGGCAAAGCAGGAGCCTTTATTGTACAAACCTGGAATTATCCATAAGAGGGCTTTATGGCCTTTATGATTGGCATTAGGCCATCATATTGTAATTCTTTAACCTGGGTTAGAGTAGGTAAAATTTCTTAACTCTACATGGATTGGGTAATGTCATACGGATGACACATTGTTTGTTTACACATTATATGTAATAAATTTCTTGAAAAACCCTTTTTTGTATGTTTAACTTATATGTACTTTTTACCTCCGCCCCTTGCTAAGCTATGATTTGCTCACTCTCTTATAACTTGCTTATTGGATATGAATAATCATGCCACATGATATTACCTTAAAAGGGGTGTAAAAAAAGTAATTTGGGGCAGAGTAAGGCAAAATTAATGAGGAAATATGTTTTCGAAACCTTTTTGTTTTCTGTGGGGTCAACTAAATCTGTGGTATCTAGTTGGGGTTTCTACTTTTTACTTTTTTAAACTTAATACTTTTATAAATACTTTTATTTGCATTTTTGTGAATATAAATGTTGGGATATAT
>JAMXBC010000753.1:0-14313 GCA_024138005.1 Lumnitzera racemosa
AAGCCTACAATTGGAGCAACTTGAAACAAATGATTTTTTCTAATCCTTCAACATTGCAAACCTAAAGTCCATATCCCCTGACAAAGGGACTAAGCGAACCCCTTCGAATGTGACCCCAAAATTTCCAAAACAACCTAGAAAGAATTATAAAATAAAGCAAACAGGACCCCTTGACCCACATCAAACCCCGGGGACAAAAGGGGACCGACACAAAAAAAACGAATCCTCATGGCCCAAACAACCCCCGCTGGGGGCTGAATTTTCCCCCCGGGGCCAATGACCATCATTTATTTGTAGCATACCGAGTTGATGAAAAACTTTTTATTGCCAAGCCCAACCCACTTGGCATCACCTTGCCAAAAAATCCGAGAGAGAAAAATCCGAATTGATTAAACCACCCCTACTCAAACAATCCATCTATCCGTATTTTTTTGCCCCATCTTCAATAACCCTGCTAATGCCCCCATCGCCATGTATACAAAAACAATGTCCCAATTTGTAGCCCCAATAAATTTTTTCCTTATAAAATTCCCTTTTTACCTTTTTGTAACATGTACATTCCCCCTTTAAGAAATGTTTTTTTGTTTTTTCCCCTCTTTTAGGTAATTGCCCCTAATTTATGAGTATAAATATCCCATATTTTAAATTTATAACACCCAATCATTCCCTTTCGATACATTTAAAGGTATTTTTCTTCCCTTACATAGACCTACTTATTTTACTCCCGGCATCATTCTCATTTTTTCCCCTTTAAAAGTTTTTGTTAATGACAAATTATCCTTTGGAAAAATTTTTGTACTCATACCCAAATTTGGGCCGTGATTTTTGAAAGCCCTTTTTATTTACGTCTTATCCCCCTAAAATTTTCGGGAGTTTTCTTTTTACAAATTTCATTGTATTTTTCCCCCTTTCGTCCCTTTTCCCCCCTTTAAACCCCTTTTCGAATTTCTATAAGTTTTGGTCTTTTCCAAACCCAAACCGACCTTATCTTTTTTAGTCACGATTTGTATCAATAAAATGTAACTATTATAACATAAAATGTTTATATGCATACTTTGCCCCATATAAAAGAGAAATGCATGTAAAACCTTCTATGTATGTGTGTTATATAAAAAAATTATAAAAATTTTGTAACAAACCTATGGGGAAAAACAAACATGCTTTATTCAAAATTTTTTTACTAATAGATAATATATATTTATATACGTCTACCAATTTATTGATAGAACCATAAAGTTTTGGTAAAAAAAATTTTTTAAATGGGGTAAATTTAAAAGTTATCTTATCAAATTGTAAAATGATGAAATTTTGGGCCAAAGGGTTTAAAAGTTTTTAATAGGTTTCCCGGGATTTTAAATTAATACAAAAAAGAAAACTAAATAAACTCGGGGACTAAAGCTTTAGGTTTTAAATTAGCTCAAAAGGGGGGGCCCAAGTTAGTTTTCACTAATGATTAGGAATTTTTAATTTAAAAATAAATTTAAGAAGGAAAGTAAAAAGCTCCTGAAAAAGGGGTTTTTAACTTTTTAATTATTTAAATGTGAATCAAGAATAATTTTTAAGAAATTCCCTTAAATTTCCAAGAACTTTAACCCCCAAAACCCAATTTCGAAGATAAATCACGGGTATCATGAGGAAACCCTTTTTTAAAGAATAATTTTAATTTTTTAAACTCGGGGGGTAAAAAATTTTTTTTTTAAATTATAAAAACAACTTGACCTAATTAATAAAAATTTAAAAAACCGGGTTTTTTAATTAATAAAAAGTTTAAAAAATTTTTTTCATCAACAGGTTATAAAAGGCTAACTAATAAAAAAGTTGTCTCTAATTTACATTAAATTTAAAATAAAGTTCCCAATACTGATCTTTTAAAATGAATAGGTAAAGATATTAATTAATATGGGAAAAATAAGGGCCCCTAAGTAAAACCCCCTTGTTTGGGTTTTGGTTAGGTTTTTATGTGGTTTTCCCGAAAACCCTAGACCACTTATATGTTTTTTTGCTTCAGTGGTGAAAATCTACTTAAGTAAAATATCATAAATTTTTAAGGTTTTTTAAATTATGAATTTTAAAGGGTTTCCCAAAATAATTTACTATCAGGAATTTGCAATCCATAACTTTAATGTGGAATTGTTGTTAGATATTGAAAAATGTATGTTATCAAAGTGTAACCTTCTATTAGGGTTTAGTTAAACAATGAAATGTTTGGGTTAATAATTTTATCAAGTTTCCCCTTTTTGAATTAATATTTATAAAGAATTTTGGAAAATTAAGTAAAACAAGTGGATTTCTTTTGCCTTATCTTAAATTTAGGATGACATAATGAAAACCCCTTTGACACCCAAAAAGTTTAAAAAAAAATTTTTAAAAATGTCCTGAGAAAGGGAAAGGGGTTTTCACAAATGAGGGTGAGAATTCGAATCAATACCTTTTTGGCTCCAGACTATTTGAATTGTTTTAGAAATTACTAAAAAAAAAGAAAAACAATCTTATTGATGAAGAATTTGTAATCAAGAACCACAAAAAAAGGGTGGGTTTAAAACCCGGTTTATTCAAAATTCCCAAACCCTAAAACTAGCTAAGAAATTTTCCAAGTTTCCAAAAAGCTAACAAACAAAAAAAACTAAATTCAAACACTAAAAATAATCAAACATCTACAAATAGCAAAACTGCGTATGTCCATATAGTACCAAATGGGGCCCCACCCTTTTTGTGTCGACTTTTTTGTTTTATACCCAAGACATTATTTTCAAGATGAGGAAAAAAAATTAAAAAAGAATCAAACTTTTTTTGGGATAAAAAGAAAAAAAAGGAAGGAAAAATTATAAATTTGGAAAGCAATTAAAATTTTTTTTAAACCCTTGGTAAAGTCCCAAAAATCCCCTTAAAAATTTTTTCCAAAATTTTTCCTTTTTAAGAAAAACCTTTTTAAAAGTAAATAAAACTTTTTTCCTTCGTGTTTTTTTAAAAATTAAAAAAAAAAAGGTTTTTTGGTGGTACTCATAAAAAAAATTTAATAAAAATTTTTTTTTCCCTTCATTTTTCCTTCTTTCTCCCAAAAAGAAAAAAAAATTAAAAAAAAGGGGGCCCTTAAAATTTCCCTTTTCCCTTTTTTTTCCCGGGGGCAATCCAAAATGGGGGTTAAGGGGTTTTTTGGGGGTTAAAAAACCCCCTTTTTCTCATCATTTTTTCTTTTCCTATCTTGGCATGTCAAATAAACACGAGGGGTTTCATCATACTTCGAGGATTTTATATTTTAAACCGTTTTTTTTTTCCTCGTTCTTTTTATCTAAATTGGCCGTGCTTCTCTCTGCATGTGTGAGAATAAAAAAAAGAATACAAACACGTGGGCGATGGCCCATCATAGGACAAAAAAATTTGGGTTCTCACAACCCAAACCCCCGTTACCCCTTGGGTTTTTTTTCGATGAGGGCCCTTTTTTGGGAGCTAAACCAAAAAAAATATCAGTTTTTTTTACCTTTTGTAATGAAAACAGATGTATATTCTGCAAGAGTTTATTTTTTTTTGGGCTATTTTCATTTTATAGCTGTTTTTTTAAAATTTTTAAAAAATTTTTATTGAATTTTAAGGGGTTGAAATAAAAGCTATTTCCCCCCGGTAAAAGTTTTTATTGTTTTTGATTTATGAAATTTTTTTTTTTATGAAATTCTTACTTATTTCAAATTAAAATTTTTTCTTAAGCAAAAAATTGACGTTTTCCCTTTCTTTTTTTTATTTTTTCTTTTTTTTCTTTTTTTTTTCTGCACTTTTTTATATTTTTTTCGTTTTCTGGGCCAACAAAACAATCGCGGTATCATCACGATGTATAAAAATAAAATAATGGGTTTTTATTATTTTTTTTTTCTTAAAATTGTAATTTAACACCAAACCCCAAAATTCAATTAGTTTTAGGGTATAAATGAGTGGGGCCCGGTTACAAATTACTTAAGCAAACACACTTTAAAAACTCGACTTAGCTTGAGTTTTTAAATTTTAAAAAATAAAACTTATTTTGTACATAATTTAAAGGGTTAGAGTTTCTATTTAGTTTCATAAATTTCCCCACTTTTAAAATTAAAATTTTTACAAGATTTATATATACTATAGATAATAGTATAAATAAAATAAAAAAACCTAATATATTTTAGGGTTTAATAATATGATAAAGATGAATATATAGTTAATATAATAAAGTCAAAAACTCCCCAAACAGAAAAATTTTTTACTAATTCACGTAAAAAACCTTCATTTGTTCGAAATATGTGCACAATTTTAATCTTTAAAAACAGTCGAAAGATTTTTTTAGTAAAAACAAATTTTTCATAAATAAACACCGAAAACAGACCCACATATTTTTAATAGTATAAAAGCCCCACTGCAACAAGTGATGGTAAAAGTAAGGGCTAGGGTCAACCTGCCTCGAACTTTTTGTAGTTTTTTAAGGTGTTTTGTAGTAAATTTTAAAAGGAAAAAAAACAGGAAAAAAAATTTAAAGACTAAACTTCCATGTATCCTTGACCCAAAAATAATAGAGTGATATCTTTAAAATCTCATTTTTTAATATCAAATTTCCAATCTTAAGACAAAAAAGAAAATATAAAGGGCCCTTTGTTTATAGATATTTTTTTTTCCATAAAGAGGAACATCTTAATTTTTTTCTATACTTTGATAGATATAAATTTTGAAAAAATTAATCATCTAGTACCAAAAAGAAAAAAATTTTATACTAAAATTGTTTTTTTTAGAAAGGGCCGTAACTTTTAGTATCATAATTTTAGTCATTTTTTGGAAAACAATAATTAAACAAAAGGGTAAGAAAGTCAAATATACCGTCATTACCAAATTCAATTAAATAAGAGAAAAGCAATCTCAAGCTTCCTTTATATAATAGCAAATAGTTGACTTAAGTTCACAATTTTAACCCTTTGACTAAGCACAACTTAATTAATTCACTGAAAAAAAATTTTAATACTAAATTAAAGAAAAATTTTTTAAATAAAAAAAGTTTAAATTATTTTCAACCATCAAGTTTGAACCCGGATTTACTTTAAATTTTGAGTTTGAGTCTGAAAATCAAAATTTAAACTAAATAAAACAAAAAACCAACTTCAAATTTTTGAAATATAAGCTTATTTAATCTTAAACTAAATTATCTTAGTTTGACTTTTATACCCTTGTTTAATGCTTATGGCCAATTCGCAAGCTGTAAATGACAAATTTAGAAAGAAAAACTTTTTCATAGGATTACTCTCATTATTAAATAATTTTATTTTCAAGACATACTTTTCAATTTTATTTACACAAAAACTTGTAATAACAAATAAAACCCTAATAAAAAAATTGTAAACCCCAAATAAAAATCAACTTTTTAAATCAAATAAAAATTTTGATAAAAATAATTCTTTAAAAAACATTTAAAATTTAACCAAATAAGAACTTTTAATTTACAAGGATGTACCTAATAGAATCTAGGGGGGAAATTTAAAATTTAAAGTAGGCAAAAGTGCACTTTAGTTTTCAACATTTCTTGCTTTTCTATTAGAATTTTCAACCCTTTTTTTTTTTTTTATTTGAATTTTTAACTTTTTTTAAAAACCCACAAAAATAAGTTTCACAACCATTAGTTTTTTTTTTCCATTTTTTCACAACTTAATTCTTATTGTCCTTAAGGGATCAAACAAGGGGGATGGGGTTATACAAATTTTTTTGCCCATTTCTCTAAATTTTTGTCCTCTTTTGTATTTTTTGCTCTAATTTTACATATTATTTAATTAAATAATTTGATAAATTTTTTAGATTATTAATTTAAATTATTTAATAAATTATTAATTAGTTATCGTAGACCCTTTTTAAAAAAAACGATGAGATTTGATGAAAAATTTTGACAGATTTAATAGAAATCCTACTTTTTGTGATTTTTGTTTTAATTTAAGACTTTAAAAAAGGGTATAGTCTTTTTTTGTGGCTTTAAAAGAAAGGGAGATAAAAGTTAATGGGAAAAAAAAATTATTCCCTTTTTAAAAAAAAATCATAAAAGAGTTGAATTGGTAAACTTAATAGATTTAGGACCATTAAAAAGATCCAAGTTAACCAAAAAATTTAAACTCTGAGCAATTTTTAGTGTAAAAATAAAGATTTTACTTACCTTTTACAATTAATTTTTAAAAGTTTGCAAAAAAAAGAATTTCAAATTCTTTTTAAGTCCCCTTTACCTTTTTTAATGAGCAAAATTATAATTCTAAAACTACATATGTCATCACCAAAAATCGAAGGGAAAGCCAATTGTTGCTCTCGGGGCATTGAAGGGTCAATCCTTTGCTCCCCCCCTCTTTTATTCCATTTTGTTTTAATATGAAGAAAAATGTTCCTTAAATGGGTGAAAAAAAACCCCATGAAAAACTATAGTTGGAAATAATTATCTTTATTTTAAATTTTTCTCAAATTTAAATTTCTTTTTGATATCAACATTATGAATCATGGTTGAGATAAAAAAAAAATAATGATATCATAGATATTTTAATAAATTTAAAACAATCCAATTATTAATTTGTAAATTGAGGAAAATTTTAAAGAAAGTAAATAGAGAAAACTAAATCCTACATATTATTAAAAACACCCAGCATATTTAAAAAACCCCCTGTACCCGAAAAAAAAAAAATGCATCAAACATTCAACAAATTCTTACAATATTCTTTTCCCCCTTATTTCAAAAAGCAATTTTTCCCTTTAATCCCTTATTCCCTTTTTTTCCCTCCAATCAAACATTGTATAAAGGAATTTTAAAAAAAATTTTGATGTTTTTTAAAAATTACAAATAAAAAACCTCAACTTTTTAATTACATGTTTTTTAAAAGAGGTATCGAGGACGAATGGAGGGTGACGTATGTGTTTAGCTTTAGTTTGCTACAAATGATTTAAGAAACGTTTGAGTTACACTTGCAAAATTCTAGCGATGAATGATGGGGAAAAGATAAATAACTCAAAGGCTTAATAAAAGTTGAAACAGTAGAAAAATTTAATAACACAAACCTACATGAAGATGAATTGAGTAATTTTTTTTTAGAAATTGGGTATTTGATTCTTTAAGGAAAAAATCACAAAGCGATAACATTTGCACCAAAATTTCTTTCTTTGTCCTAATGGGGGGGGAGAGGGTGTATCTATATATAAGAATTGGCTATGATCCATTTGTTGATTTTGATGGGAAAACAAAAGCTAAAATATTTCCTTTTTTTAATTAAAACTCAAAAGGTTCCCTTTTAATTTCTAACCAATAAGGTCTTTTTTAAATGTAAGCCAAATTGAGAAATTAAATCAAACAAACAATCCAACATGCTCTACTCCACCTATCATAGTAACTCCCTCGATTATTCGAGTTTGATGATTTACTCCTTAAGTTTTCTCACCTTTAAACCATGATTAAACTTTTTGATTTTTGGCTTAAGCCCAAAAACTAATTTTTAGCCATCTAAAAAAAACATGATGTAAAATTGTTGTCATTACTTGTTATAAAGATAGAGTTATATATATAAATTTTTTTTTTGCTAAAATATATATAAAATTGTTAAGTGAAAAAAAAAACCAAATTAAATTTGTTAACCTTAAAACCCCCCCGGCCCTTTTTGCCTCACAACACTCGAAAAAAAACCCACTACTTCCAATTACACGTGGGTACCGGCTAAACATAAATTCATGGGTGGGAACAACAAACCGGATGGGGCCCAAAACAGTGATTCGGGCCATTAAAATTTGGTTGGCATTCAAGAGTCATTTTCACCCTTTAAAATCTTTTTTTTTTTTTTTCTTTTTTTGTTTTTTTTTTCATTGTTTTTAAAATGATTTTTTTCTCTTTTAGCATTACCGCCCTTAAACCCTTTTTTTTTCTTTTTTCATCATTCTAAAAAGTAGTTTAAAAATGGAAAAAAATTTAAAATATAAAAAGTTTCTTACGGTTAAATACCTAACAATCGAATAAGTGAAGTTATTAGGAAAAAATATTTTTTACTGTTTTTTAGGGTTGCTAAAGGTGCCTTGATCATTAATCAAAATCAAACTGCCGTATTTGATTTCGTTTTTTAGAAACTTTTAGTTTGTTATCAATTTTTTTTTTTTTCAAAAGAATCTAAGTTTACGTAACTACCAATTTTAATTTTTTTTTTAAGGAAAATAATTTTATTGGTTATAATTTTTAAAAAACCTAATGCTAGATTACCCCTTTTTGGGAAAAAAAAGCCTTTACTTTTTTTTAATAATTGGGAAAAAAGAGTTTTTCTACGATAAAAATTTTTCGGAAAAAATGAAAAAAAAAAAAAAAACTTACTATATCTCCTCTCGAGTAGCTGTTTGTGTTCCTGAGCAAGAGTAGAACCTGGGGGTAGGCTTGGGCTTCCATTAATCGGTTCCAATTACTGAAGTAATCATCATTTTCGCTTGATATTCCGCAGGGTTTTCTTGTCGTCTGCAGGCCGCTTTGTACTAATTTTTTGTATAAGCATTTGGCTTAACATTAACAACAAATAGGGTTGGCTCGGCGTTTGTCGATGGCCCAAGCTTGCTGTACTAAAAGCTTGCTCAACGACGATTGTTGAAGATGGAGCACGAGTACTTCATAAGCGATACAAGATGGTAGTTGAGATCTTTTCCCATGCTTTACCACCATCTTAAAATATCAAAGTTGTCAATGAGATATTCTTAAAAAACTCGAAATTCATATTGGTGTAGTGCTGCATCTCAGACACAAACCCCACCGAATCGTTGTCTTTTTAAATTTTTTTGCGCTAATAACCACCCATCCATAAATGAGTAATGCAACCCTTGGTAGGGGGCAAAGGATAAAATTTGATGATTCCCCCACCGAAACTGACTTTGGTAGTGGTTGAGTATGTTCTTTATGTCGACCGTTACTGTCAACATTTCCTTCTATGCTTCCAAGTTGTACACATCTTGGGAATCCGTTAAATTTTGATATAACCATAATAAGTTTTTCAAAATACATTAGTAATAATTCCACTTTATAACGAGGGCTTAAAATAGTTGCTACGAGATAAATACAAAGAATTTCTTTGTAATAAGTTAACCATTTCAACGTCATATTGTATACCCATGTGTATAGGTTTGGATCCTTAGGGGCCTAAAGTAGCACGCTAAGTATACTGACGACTGACGTAACAAATAAGTGAATGCTAGGCCTATAAACCTGTGAGAAAGTTTAATAGTGTCATGAAAAACTTTCAAAACTTTTCAATAACTAATACATATATCCCAGTTACTATGGAAAATTTTCAACTTCTTGCATGTTTTATATTGCGAAGTTATACAGCAGTTCGCTGTAAGAACCGTACTAACAATAACTCATAAATTGAGTTCCAGCAGTGTTGTTATCCACTAAACTTTGGGGTCTCTTTCCCGCGCTTTTATGTAGATGTCCCCTTTTCTTTTTGTAAAGGGAAAGCCCTCTGTTATTATCTTAACAATGTTTTAATTGGAGCTATACTTCGTGCAAAGTTACAATTCATCCTTGACACACAAGTTAAAATATAACAATTATAACGTATGTGAAAAAAAATCCCCCCCAATGCTGTTGACAATAATTTTGCAAAATAAGATGTTAAAGCAGTATTGGCACTTGTATTATCAAAAACCAATAAAAAATATTTCCTCATTAATCTGTACTCATTTATAATTTATCTAATAATTTTATAGATATTTTACGCCATGTTTTTGCTTGTTCCCCTACTCTTAAAGCCCAATAATTGTTTATTAAGTAGCTAATTATTGCTAAACCCATGAATAGTAGCACCCATATAAAAATTATTATGAAAAGGATTTTTCTATATGTCCACACATATAGATACATGTTTATCGAAGGAACAAACTTACTTGCGAGCTCTCTCTTACCTTTGTGGCAAAAATTCTACGTGGATCGGTTTAAATTTTTTTGGGGCTAAACTATTGCAAGCTAGGACATATTCGCCAAGTACTGTATTTGGTTATACTTATGCCTCTCTTCATCTTACCTTATTAGCAGTTAAACCGATGAACTACTACTGCCTTAGACAACTATTGTTGTTTCTACCTATTCCCACCTCCCCGAATGTTTTCGACCTTAAGTGCCTATTAAGGATACTATATCCCTCTCCTGTTTTCTACGAGTAACCCCACATTGCGGTATTTTACAGAATGCTCTTGAGTTCCTCCTTTCACTCGTACCTTTGCGGAAATGAGTATAAAAAATAGACTTACCAGGTTTAGGGAGCTTACGTATGCCTGATGGTTTCGAATTGCTGGGTCTATATTTTCCCATATGTTATTCTTCTTTTTCAGGAATAATTTATATCTTGTCATCCTCATCCTCAAACGTGCTGTGGAGCAACTCATCCGTGTGGATTCAAAACCCTACAATCGTGCAGGGACACTCATATGAGGAGATTCAATCTAGCATGATGTTAAGGATACTCACCGTGGGGGTTTGAAACTGGGAGGTGGCGTGTCCCAGTAACTCATGCGTTGACATTCAAAGTCAAAGCTAGGAAGTAATTTACCGCAAATTATTTGTACAATAAGATTTTACATCGAAGCCCGAAGGTGATGTAACTTCCTCTTCTACATTCTTAACCACATCGTGTGCCCTTTACTCGTTTTAAATTTGTACCTGTTATCTGGTACAACCTGAACGTTCTCAAACCGTCATGGCTTAAATGATATAGTGGAATTTCCAATGCCCTTACCCTTATCTTTACTCTTACTTTTTTCCCCCTAGATGATGAATCGTGTTTTTTACTGGAAAAGTACATGTAAAAACTTTCCATTGATGCCCAATATTTTTTTTTTTTATTTACTACAACAAAAATTTATGAATGAAAGATAGAAATAATATGTAAGAAAAAAAATAAAATCAAAATTAATGGCGTGTATGTGTTTGTCAACGTTATTTGCTAATACAAATTGTTTTATGCAGTGGAATGGAGAGTCATGCACAGATATTGGTTGTTAGTATAAGAAAATATTTGCATGACAACATTTTGCAATTGAAAAATTTGAAAAGCAGACTGGTTGGATTAAGAGAAATTTAATTAGATTATAAATAAAGTTGTTACATATCAGAAGCTGTTATTTATAATGTCTGGGAATATATGAAAACGTCATTTGACTTTTACAAATTCAAATTTTAATGACTCGGCATGCAAATTTTGAACTTTGTAATTCAAAATTTGCGGCGCATGTAGTAAAAAGGAAAATGCGGGTAGGGTGTTTACTAAAAAGGATCAAATCCCTTTTTTTTTTAATCCTAATGTTCAAGGAAACTGAGTCGGGCAATCCCGCCTAAGCGAATCACTTGGGCCCTTAAGGCTTAGCGATCCCAACGATTCCCAGGATGGTTTGGCTTAGCCCAGCCAAATATCAAAACCTTGTTGATTTACGGTTTAAAACCGTTTTTATCGAGTCTACTTCTAACATATGTCCTGCATCTCCACTAGTCCCACTACTATTAAACCGAACCTTTGGCTTTTCAGTTTATCAATTTTCATTATAGTTTTTTGGTTTCATAAACTTTTACTCGGGAATGTCATTTGATTTTTTTCCAATTAGTTTATGCTAATAACGCATTCATAAACAATTATATGTACGTGCACAATTTACATATTATGTTTATAAATATTCAATTAAGTATAATAAAATATCTTAAATATATCATGCAAATAACATTATATAAATGAATAACATTCAATGCCCCAAATAATTATATGTTTTGGTATATGATAATGTGATATAATTAAGTTTGCATATAACATAATATATAATATACCTAAAACTTCCATCGTAGTATATTAATCAGCTTACAAATCTAATAGTTATCTATTGAAATAAAAATAGGGCAACATTATCGTAAACACCCTAATTTTGTGCTTTTTTTTTTTTTTAATTATACACCCTAACTTTATATTTATTAAATTATATCCCTGTTTTAAACTTTACTTGTCCTCGTAACATCTCCGTTATCTTACTTAACTCCGTCAGTTTAGGTTTATTTTTAGCAACCAATGAACCTTTGACACATGTTTTTTTTACCTTTTTTTTCTCTTAATTTCTTAGTCCAAGTCAACATGTGTTTTTTTTTTTTTTTTAATTTCTTAATCCAGGTCAGCAATTATGTAGGATACTTTTTCTAAGTCAATGTTAAAAGAGGAAAAACATTTTTTAATTAATTAAGAGTTTCACACATAGTGTGTTTCCCAATATATGTTTACTTCATCATATTGTTGAGCCATATTTTCTTATAGAAAAACGAAAAATTTGGGGTTTAAATAATGTGCACTTGCTTATTAAGAGCTTTGGGGGTTTTACAAGAGTACAATCTAATACACGTATATTATTCAACTTGATTCGAATTTTTCTTATTCTATTTGATCTCTAAATTAAGAAAAACCACCTAATCCTTAAACTAAAAAAGAGTTTTTCTAACCATGAAAATATTTCTAAAAATTATCTAAAACACTAAAAATCGAAATAAAGTTGGCCTATCTACTATGTTTTCATTTTTTTCAAAAAGATGAACCAATTTTGCTTTGATTTTTTAACATGTGTAAAAATTTAAATTTACAAAGATTTTTACATGATTTTAAAAAAAATCTTGGAGTAGATTAAAGATTGGGTGGTTTTTTTTTTTTTAATTTGGAGGTCAAATAGAGTATGGAAAATCAAGTCAAGTTGAGCAATATACATGTGTTAAATTACACTCTTATAATTCTCCAAAACTCTTGATAGATAAGTCCCCACATTACTCAGGTCCTAATTTCTTTCTTTTATATAATGTAATAATGTTAAGTGACATAATGTAGTTAACTTACCAACTAAAGTCAAAGTTATTAATATGGTGCAGTAGCTATTTTATTCTAAATAAAAAAATTAAACAAAAAAAATAGCATTTTCCCCTTCATATGGGAAAAGTCGCTAACCTGGAAAAACTATTTTTATATGGTTATGTGGAAAAAATAAATTCTAACTAAAAATTTTAAAAAAGAGTTATAAAAACACATGTCGAAGATTCCATTTGCTGTTGAAACCGACTTAACTAATGGAGTTAGAGTGAGATAACGAGATGTATACGAAGATAAGTAAAATTTAAATAAGATCTATAATTAACAAATATAAAACTTGGGTATATAATTGAAAAAAAAAAACAATTTTGGGTAATACCATGACATTGTCCCAAATAAAAATTAAGCCAAATTTTTGGGTTTTTTTAGAAAAATCTTATTTTAATTTTTTCAAATCCTCAAATTCAAATAAAAAACAAAATAGTTTTTTTTTATATCAAAATCACTACTTAAAATTAATAGATTTTTTTATAAATTTTTTCACCTAAAATTCCCTAACTGTTAAATACTATACATAAAATTTTGTTTTACTTGAAAAAGTTTTATATTTTAAAAAACCAGCCAATTCTACTGCAAACTCTCATTAAACCACTGCCACTACTAAGAATCCATTTTGGGTCGTTTATATACGCGTCAAAATCTTAAAAAATCATCCTCTTTAAAAACCTTCCTATTGATTTTAAAGTTTCTTAAATAGAAGTCCTTCAAATTTATCTATATTTTGTACAGGCCATAATAAACAAACTTAAATTAAGACAACATTGGGAAGGGAGAAAAAAAAAAAAAGAGAAAAGGCCACCTTTTGAGTCAGGAACCAATGTTTTTGAAGAAACCATCTTCATTGCATAAGCATTCAAAACGGAGATTTTAGAAAATTAAAGATATATCAAGTACAGTTTAAGCTCCTACCATTCGCCCCGGCTACGATAGGACTCCCTTTTAATCCTTTTTTTTTTTTTTTTTTCCTTTGATAACTAAAATGTTTCATCTCACCAGGTCGTTTCTTACCTACCCATGAATTCGGCAGCAGTTCTAAATGCTAAAACCCCTTTGGGAAAAGGTTTTAATCAAAGAGTAAAATAGATAAGTCGATGAATTCGACGAGGAATCCATGTGGTACAAAAATTTGACCACTATAAACCTCTGATCTCACAACTTAAAAATGCATTTGCTACTCGGAAGACATTTCCCGTGATTGTACTAATGCCCAGAATGAAAGTCAATAGGGAAGAGAAAAACGGGAAGTCCCACAGATGGTGGCACCATAATTAAAAATCCAAAAGCACATGAAGTTGGAACATAGATGGGAAAGGGAGAATCTTGGTTGGCAAAGACAAAACCCTAATGTCAATTAAAATGATTATGACATGAGTTTACGTTACCGATATTTTTAAACTGGTGTTCTGCCATCACTCCTTCTGTACAAGACTCTCTC
>JAMXBC010000754.1:0-14297 GCA_024138005.1 Lumnitzera racemosa
TAACTTTAAAATATTGTAAGCCCTTTTTTAAACTACCTAAAAAATTTTTAGGGGTGGGCAAACCCCAGCTTATAAATAAGAAACTTAAAATAACCAAAACAAAAAGGTTTTTCACCCCTTTTTAGTCAACAGAAAAAAATTTCCATCCCATTTGTCCCCCTTTTGAGTTAGAAAATTTCCCCTCTAATTAGTTAGAGTTTTTTAATCAACCCCACACCAAACCCAACTTTGAATGGAAACCCTCCTCTTGTTACCTTTAAACTTACTTCACCTTTTCCGACCCCCCTCACTTTTCACTTAGTTCAACTAGGATGGAAGGGACCCAATTTTTTATCTAGGGTATCCCTTTTAAGGGGCTATTTTTAAATTCCCATTCCCCTTTAAAGGGTTCTATGGGGTTTTTTTTTAAAGTATATTTTTGGGAGTTTAAGTATCATTTTTCTAAATTAAAATAAAAAAAACAAATCAAAATTTTTATAATTAAAACCTCAAAAACACAAAAGCACAAAATAAATCTCAACCTCCAAAAAACCTATTAAATTTCCCAATTATTCCCTCCTCGCACTCCATCAAGGTAAAATGTTTAGATGCCAAAATCCCCAAAATACCAACTTTTCCTTTTGTTTTCAATAATTTTTATAGTTGTTTTTCCTATAACACTATTTTATTTTTGGGTTTTTGGGTTTAATATTCCCAATTATCTAGTTCTCAAAATTTTTTTTAAAATTTTTCTGGGTTTGGGGGTAGGTTGGGGTTATTTTAACATTCTAAATTATATCGATTTTTATCCTAATATCTTTTATTATTATATTTTCAATAATTACATATTATGTATTATCACCTATTAAGTACATATTATGTATCTATCACTCTAATTACCATCTCCCAACATCAATTAACATTTCAAAATATCTAAATTTATCCCAAATCAGATTTTACACTTAATTATCCTAATTTACAAAATTAACTTAAAATTTACTATTTTTTCCTATTACTTATTTACTACATAATTACCCTAATAATTACATCTAACACCCTAAATGCTACAAGTATCATACTTTATCAAATTTCAATATCCTAAAATATATAATTATATACTAAATCGGTAATTAAAAATTTAATTACTTGATTAATCCTAAATCACCAATTTTAGGCATCATTTTGAGGCCTAAAATTTTAAAAATTAATTTTTGAAAAAGGGCTTCGTGGCACAGTTTCATATCATCTAAGTAATCTACATAAAAATTTTGGGCTCAAAAGTACACCCATAAAATGATTTATTTCTAATCCTAAACATATTTGATTTTACTTAATTTCTTAAGGACCATGTATCACGAGACATATTTTCATCAAAATAATATTTTTCCTAAAAAATAATACAAAAATATTCCAGAATAACAAGTTTCATAATTTTCTAAGAATATTTAATATTTTTACAAAATTAAACAAAATCGGTTGGAAAACCAGACTCACCTATGTAGGTGGCTCTGGCCATCATGGCTTGTCGGCCGGTCTAGGCACTACCACCACTGTATGGTGGTGGTGGCCGTCCACTCCTAGGTACTCATTGAGTCTGGGTTCTCCTTAGAAACCCCAATTGTGTAATTTTTTTGTAATTTTTGTAAAAGCCTAATTTCCTCTCAATTTCTCCTCTCTCTAATTTTTCTAAAATTTCAGACATCCAAAATAAGCTCTAAAAATTTGGGATATTTATAGAGGTCTTGAGGAATTATTGGCATTAATTAGACAAGACAATTGCCTTATCTCTTCTTCTTTTTTTCACTTTCTATTTGTTCCATTTTAATTGGTTAATTTTGTTTCTTCAATTCCAGATTGCTAAGACCACTTTCTGGAATTTTCCTCATTTTTTATGATTTTTATTTATTTATTCTTAATAAATTATGAATTTCTTTTAATTATTTGGCATTATTTTAGCACATTTCGTGTATTTCTACTACATGTAAATTCATATATAATACAAATAAATATTTCTAAATATTATTTAATTTATTTTATGAGTTTTAGTGTTCATATAATTTATCTCTAGTAACTTGTTAATTATCGAAATACATTTTATGCATTTTCGATAAATAACAAGTAATAAACTTAAAATTTAAAAATTTTATATTCTTTTACTTTGTTACTTATTTTTCTTATATTCAAACTTACGGGATCGTTTTTACTAATATTTCTCGCTTTACTTTAATAATTTAGGTTCAATCGAATCCTTAGCCAATCGGAACCACGAGTAGTTAGTTGTAGGTCTTACATTAATGCCCATGGGTCCAACCAAGGTGAAGAGAGTAAAGGAGCCAAAGGAAGTTCTAAGTCCATTCAAAAGTGCTTATTTGCAAGGAAGGGAGCAAAGAAAATAGGGAGAAAAATTTTGGGTTTGAAGGTTAATCCTCTCCAACAAGGGGGGATAATGTGACCTGAGGGGTTAACGAACAAGCTAAGAGTTTAAGAAAAAACACAAGAAGGGGGAAAGGATGAGTTAGAAGTGTGAATTTAGAAGAGAAAGGAACAACATGGCCAAACCATGGAATCCCATGCCGCACTGGATCTCGCGCTATTCTAGTACACTTACCAAACGTTGTGCTGGATCTCGTACTAACCCCTATTTTGCTCACTACCTATTATATTTTATGATGTAATTATTTATTTGTATTAGGAATTGTTTATTTCTAAATTTTCCACTATTCTAGTGTGTCCAATAACTAGTATTTAAACATATTTTCTTTTCTCTTATAAGAAAAACTAAGTTATAGCTACTTTTGATAATAGAATTTTTATTAAAGGTTTCTATCTTGTTATTCTCCTAGAGTAAGATTTCCTATTGTTACAATACTATTGAGTGTTTGTTTTCTTAATAAGTAGACAAATTTGCAACATTTACTGGTCATTCTAATTATTATTTCATTTAATGATTTTCTATTTGTCATGAGGCATAGAGATAAAATTCACAACTATAGCTCAATTATCAATAGATAATCATACATGTCCTATTTCCCTTAAATTTTTATTCATTTCACATATACAAAATACAAAAAAAAAAATCTAGTCTTGGTAATTGCTATGCAACATCACTTATGATTAGATTTAACCTTAGGGTCCATGTTACATCACACAACCTTGGGCAACAAGGTAAATCTTTCTGATAACAATCAAGCTGATGCTTTCGAGGCCCACTTTAGAAGGTCATGATTGTTAATCCAAACAACATTGACTAGGTCATTAAGCAACTCACCAAGCATCGAGAGTCTCATAAGTCTAAGCCTTTGGAATCATCATCACTCAACCCATCCCCTTTGATATGCGTAATATAACTTAACTTTTTATAATACTACTCTTATAACAAAAGCCTATTTTTACTAGCAAGTGCACTAGGTCATAGATGCAATAATAAAACTATGAGAACTAAGTTGAACCCATAGGGAATGATAACTAACCTGTAATAGTATTAGTTCCATTTAAATCTAGGAAAATATACTAAAGGGTTAATGGAAATAACTAAATTAAGAAAACTAATTTAAGAAAACAATTTAATAAAGATATTGAACATCTCAAAAGATTCAATTGTAACCAGATAGTTAGAAAATGAATTGATATTAACTTAAATGTCTTTAATAGTTTTAGTTTTAAAAAAATTAAGCACTAGGAATTCATTTTCACAAATCGAACACCCAGTATTAACCAATTCATCCTTTCTATAAATAGAAAAGTGATAATCTAAATTAATCCTTGCTAATTCCTAATCCTTAATTGAATTAAAGAGCATATCGTTATGTCTTATTTAATCTAAATTATCTAGTTCACAGTAAATAATTAAAAAAGGTCTCGCAACTTAATCCTAATTAACGCGTATTCCAATAGAATCAAAATATACGTTGTCGTGATTGAGAAATTAAAGACTTTAAACACTAAGCACAATTCATGAACTAATAATCTCTATCATCCAATAAACAATATTAAATTAAGCACCCTGGAAATAATAGGTACATAATATCCAATTCAAGAATATGTAGATGGGAGTGAATACAACCTTTGAAAGAGTTTCAAACCTTAACTCAAGATCAAATACTGCTTCTATTAATTTTGGATGTTGAAATCCTGAAAAGAAAATAAAACTCTTCATCTAAAACCCTAAACTAGTGAATGAGAAAAAATAATCTACTAAACTCTACAATGTACTAGCCATCTATTATATTTCTAGGCCTATTATTTATATTATAAGGAATCCCATATAAGAATAGCCCCATAAGGGACAAGTATATCTTTCTTATAATTGCTTTAATTCTCAGATGAAATAAAAGATGCATGGCAAGGCAAATCAAGTACACGGCTTGGAAGTTGGAATGTACGCAGCATGTAGGACTCATTTTAATTCCCAACATGGTGTACAGCATGTACATTGTAGAATTCCTTCTATGGTGTATATAAGCTCCTTTAGGGTAGTACATGGCATATATGTTTTCCCTAATCCAAGTACATAAGCATGCACCTCTTTGAAATGCAACATAGGGGCTAGATATCAAGTACACAAGCTTGTACTCTTTCTTTCACAAATACACAACCTGTATTAGTTAGACCATAACCATGGAGTTCTCTCATGAAACTCTCATAACTAATATCTTGTCCCTAGAATTCTACATGCTTTCATCATCACATGTATATTCTCCGACTTCACATATTTTTCATATCAAAAATACACAAATTAGTGTAATAAAGTGCTAAAATAAAATATTTAAAAAATAAAGTTCTAAATTAAAATAAAATTACACTAAAATGTCTATAAAATCACTATCAAATCTACTTATAAAATAGGTATAATTAAGTTTTATCAAATTCCCCACAATTGTCCTCAAGAAAAATAATTAAAAGTAGTGAAAAACTCTTAAGGCTAAAAATTCATTAAACGCTCAAATTATAGAATCAAAAGTAAATACCGTAAATGGTCTATTGAGGAACAAGAGTGCATACTTTCCCATCAAAATTCATTCTTATAAATATCAAAATTAAGGCTCTAACAACTTTTTATTTGATAGAATTCCATTAACCATATTTACATGCCCTTAGAATACAATTACACAATACATTGTCTATAGAAACTATACTAGAATTCATTAACTAATGTAATGTAATTAGAGTTAAACCACATAATTTAAATAAAGATTAAACTAGGAATCAGAATAAATATAAGCTTAATCAAGAAAGAGTTATCCACATTGTAAAAGCTAAAGGGTATATACTCTCCTTTTTCACCTCTCTAAGTATAATAATTAAAAACAAATGCGTATTACATCAACCAATCCCCTAATTATCTACTTACTTCTTTCAATTTTTCTTTGGAGAGTTTTTCAATTCAATTCAGTTTTTTGTTTTAAGCACAAATATTTTGATGACAAGAAAGAACCTCACTCTTTTTATTGTCCAAAGCCAATTCATACCCATTTAATTTTCACATTGGTGGCAAGAAAGTACCTTCCTCTTCTGAAGGACCGAAGTAGATTGTTACCAATTTTAATTGACCACTTTCTTTACGTTGGCAACAAGAAAGAACTTTGCTCTTCTAAGGTACCAAGGCCAATCCTTACTAACTTATATTATTGTTACTATATAATTTTTTTCAATTGCCTCCACTATTTTTATTTTTTCAAGAAACTTTCAAGAGAGAAGGTTCTCAAGGCTTCTAAGGAGTAGGTATACACTAAAGTAAAACATAGACAACTAATCCCTAATCAGCAATGTTCACCTTAACTCCAAGTCTAAATCTAAGTTTAAATAACAAGAAACTCTACACTTCACACAAATTTCATTATTCAATTTTAGCATTGTATAGAAAGATCGTAATGATTATAAAAGGTAATTTCGGTAATTAAGCTTTTGACCCAATTTAATGTCATGGACTTATATCTTAAGCTAGTGACAAAGCCTAGGAAATTGGCCCAATTAGGGATGTATTAGGGAAATCTGACTTAGTAACCATAAGATAAGGATCACCAAACTAGTTTTTCTACTCTTGACCCTACACGTTTATCTTACACACAAAAAGTAAACTCATAGATGACCTTTTTGAGGTCATCTAGCTTTACTAGGCCTTAAGGAAGCTTATATGTACTCCAAGCCCATGTTCTAAAAGAGAGGAAAGCTTCAATAACAAGTCTCAATCTCAGTCATTCATCTTAAAGTCATTTAATGGATAAGATTTATCTCTAAACTCTATAAATAAGAGGCTTCTCTCCTCATTTGTTTCATTCAGATAATTAGCAAACTTGAGATAAAATACTAAAACTCTGCTAAATATCACTCCTTAGAAGATCAAACAAGAAATTTATCAAGACCAATTCAAGTTCAAGAGTCAAGAACACTGAGTTTGATCCACTATCATAATATACATACTTGAGATATCGAGTTTAGCCATTCTCTTCCTCCCATGCCTCTTCTCAATGACATTCCTCTACGTGCCATCAGCACAAAACGTCTCTTAGGTTAACCAGTATACCTATTACACGTAATCAACTAGCTACAGTAACCTAATATATAATGATCAAGTAAAAATCATACGAAAAACAAAAAAAAAATTATTCTAAAAAGTTCCTTCTTTAATTACAAGAAAAATTAATGTGAATAGACGTACAGTATAAACAAATTGATTATATATGTCCAAAAAATTTATTCGCAAAAAGCCAAAGTGTGGAAATATAAGCAATTCAGTTCACATGCTTTTACATATTTTTTTACTAGTGCTAATTACTCTATTCCTTCCTCCCATACTTAAATTGTACATTGTCCCCATTGTATAAATAATCAATAACAAATACAAAAATCAATAGGGGAAAGTAAATAAAAAAAAAGAGATAAAGAAAAATTGAAACTTCCTCGATTTTAACTCTAACACTAAATTTGAACCTTATTGTACTATGGGATTCTTTATTCCAATTGAAGTTTATATAGGCCTTGCAAAAAGGAAAAAAAAAAAAAAGAACAAAACAAAAGAAAGAAAAATAAAAGCATCTAACGATACAAAAATAAAATCAAACTAAAATTCCTCCTACGTTACTCCTACTACATACAGAAAGTTCAAAGAGTAACATTAGAATTAGCAAAACTAATCCCATACTAACTACAAAAGATACAGAATAAAACACACACCAATTAGCAACTATCATGAACATACTCCTACTAATCTACGAATTGACATGGTAGGTGTGGTGGTGTCTTTTTTTTTTTTTAATGTTGAGAGGAACACACCCTAGATCACAAGAGTGGTTTCTAGGTCGTGGTCCTCTCAGAGTTTATAATGGCTTCTAAATTCTTACTTTGATCCAAGACGATCACACCTTAGATCATGAGCATGTTTTTTACTAGTGATCCTCTCAAATTTTTTTTAATTCATCTCCTCTTTCATTATTCATCCTTAACCGATTTTTTTTTTTTTTTAACTTATTCTTATAATGTCAATTAGAAAACACCATACAAACTTTAAAGGGATAAAAATGACTAAAAGTTCAAAAATTTTACTATAAGTTGATAGATAAAAATAATTGCAAGTGAGGTAATTAATTAAAGCAAATAAAATAAAGGATACGGAAACTTTGGTTACCTCTTAATAAGTGCTTTGTTTAACATCATTAGCGCAATACTTTTTGCTCCTTTCCCAAGATGGTTCAAATCCTTGACGCACATGTTTAAGGATTTCTCTTAGAGCATCCCATTCATTATCAAAGTTAACCGTTACCCTAAATGAAGTGTCCTATACTGCATGTGATTTAGTGTACTCAAAGTCTTTCCTTTTTCCATCTCTTTGTAATATTAACATGCAGCTCATTATTTCCAACTTACATTACCATTTTGTTATTTTTTCACATCAATTACAACTCCAACAGTGGCTAAGAAAGATGCCCTTAATGATGGAGAGACTACAAAGTTTGTTGGGAATATAAATTTGTCAACTTCTAAAAGTATACTCTGAATCAACCATTTATTTCTCCTAAAGAAACCATTAGCTAATTGAATTATCATTTCAATTCTTTTTACTATATCCCCTAATCCAGTTTCTTTATCACAAAGAAAGGCATCACATTAACACTTACAACCTAAATCACAAAACGCATTCTTACGACTTCCATTTTCCCTTGGTGCAATCTAAAGTGAATTTCCCTGGATTCGTTTACGTTTAAGGGAAGGGTGTTTTTAATTGCTTCAATATATGCTTGAGATTTCATGACTATTTCTCACATATTAATTTTCTTTTCTTAGCCATTATTTCTTTAAAATATCGTCTATAGCGAATGTTTGCTCTAATAAATCTACTAAGGAAATATTAAACTCTAGTTTCTTAAACATCTCAAAAAACAACTCAAAATCTCCATCATTTTTTTTGTTTAAATAAGTGCCTAAAAAAGGTATAGCTAGTGTACCTGGTTTAGTAGTAGGCTCACATTCTTTAGGAAGGTACCTTTGTCATATCACCTTTTCATTTGATTTTGGATGTAGAAGTTGGTGATTCTTAGAACTCAACATTCTTACCTAACCTTAGATTTATTACATTGACTGCTCAATAGGGGCAAAAGTTTTCATAATGTCTTCAAATCATCTATCTAATCTTTCAAACCCCTCTATAGTCACATTTGCAAGTTTCTTAAGCTAGTTCTCTTCTGTTTTCACCTCCTTCGCTTCCTAAATGTTGCAATCAATTTATAAATCTCTAGACACCGTTATTCTAGTTTTTTCTCATCCTTATTATACTCAGAAGGATTAGCCTTTACACCTACTAGTGTGATGGTCAAAAGTTCTATACCTACACTAATTGAGTCTCCAACCTTCGGATGGTTGAACTATGTCTTTCAAATCTTTCTTCTCACTTCTACTCCAAATCCCCTAATAATTTTACAATAGTCTTCTCTTTTTCTATAGCTGAAATTATAAGAATTTGTAAAGGGAGGCCTTCATCATTTTTGTGATATGTCAATTCTTCAATATTTTAATTGCTTACAACACTAACATAGTCGTCAATGGTCCTCCAACCACAACTTCAATCCTAAATTTATCACGATACTAAATCCCATCATAAAATATTAATTGCTGGTTCCAAGTAGGGTGTCGTGATGTGAGCATCTAGTCATCATTTGTTGCGAAATCGCTGCTATGCCTCATATAATGATTCACCCTCATGCTACTTGAAAGAAAGAATTTGTAGTTAAAGCTCTATGGTGGAACACAACGAAAATGCCCATACATATTGATCCTTAATAAGAAGTGCTTGAAAAATAAAATAAAAAGGAAGCAAAAACATGATAATAAAAAGAAACCAAAAGAAAATAAACAAAGAAAACGAAAATAAATAAATAAAACAACCAAAGAAAATAAAGCACCTAAATCTAGAAATTCTGAATACTGAAATTAGCACAAAACTTCTCCGACAATGGTGCCAAAAGCTTTATAGTGGTACGTAAGTTTACTTAGTAAAGTTATAGTATTAACGTAGATCTTAAGTCTGAGTGTTGATCCCACGAGGAACCATGAATATGTACCCTAAATCACATATTATTTAACTTGACAATTTAGAATAATTCTAGTTAACAAGTAAAAATAAACTAAGAGCAATAAAAAAATAAGAACAAATAAAACAAACAAGACTAAATAAAATAAAATAAGATTCATTGAATTAAAGAAACACATAATCCTCAGTAAATCTTGTTATTTATTACCTAATTCCATGTGATTTTCAATCTCAATTGTGATGTTAAACTGTAGAAATTCTTAGAATGAATATATTGAATTTGCGTCTCTAGCTAACTTCTAACCTTAAGTATAACTACTCAAATCGCTTCTACAACAGTTTATCTTAAGTTCGCATTAGATCTTGAATCTCTCTATTAGGTTTCCAAATCTGGAGAAACCAAATAGTTAAATGTTTTTGTCTACCAATTCCTTCTTATTACAGCTATCCATCATACTATAGGATCTCACAAATTCCATAGCATACTTTACGCATTTAATCAACAACTAGTGATATTAAACTAAAGACAAACAATTCAATGTAATTAGATTGCAAAATATAATATCATATATTAAAAGCATAAATGAGATAACCATCACATTGAACTAAGGTTTAATAAAAGATTCACTAAAAAAATTAAAGTTATAACATAAAATTAAAAGAAAAGAGATGGAAAGAAAGACATTAGAGACCCCTTTATATTATATAATGCTCTTCTTGGGGCTCTTCTATAACCTAAACCTGTACATCTATTTATAGAGGTTTGACCTAGGTTTACAAAGAAAATTTGTTAAAAATAAAAAATTAATGAATTGTAGAATCACCAAGATCTAAAATCATGGTTGTAGAGTCTGGGCATGGTCTTGCACTTTGCATAAAAATTCTCAAATTCGATGAAAATTGAGAACAAGAGGTCCACAGCCAAGATCACAATCTTGGTATCTAAATGTCATCATCTCTAAACTTCAATTCTTACTTGAATTTCTTCACTTTAATCTCTTGATCAATGTACTTCTTCAATTAATCTCTAAAACTCTATAAAAATCTCCACAACTAGTTAAAAGTTTTCAAAATCCCTATAAATGCAATATTAAAGAATTAAGCTCCAAAAATATTATAAAAACTAACTCAATTATTATATAAAATCATGCAAAATCACCCT
Source organism: Lumnitzera racemosa (assembly GCA_024138005.1). Taxonomy (NCBI): domain Eukaryota; kingdom Viridiplantae; phylum Streptophyta; class Magnoliopsida; order Myrtales; family Combretaceae; genus Lumnitzera; species Lumnitzera racemosa. The sequence continues at coordinate 10,665 of JAMXBC010000754.1, forward strand.
AAAATATATATACTAAATGCATGTTATCACTTTTTCATCTAGGAAAATCCAAGAGGAGAGCTTACCTCCCCCAGTTTGCATACCAACCTTAGATTCCTATGATGGGACAGCTAACCCAACCCTATACTTTATTTTCATTCTCACATGAACTTTTGCGATTGTAATGAAGTGATAATGCAAAAAGCCTTCTCAAGTGCCCTCTAGAAGGTTGCCTTAACATGGTATAAACATCTCAAGATAGCCTCTATCTCCTTATTTGATCAACTGGCCAACCATTTCTATAAGCATTTCTTAGCCAATAAACGGCCCACTAAAGATAGCACAAATCACAAAACATCAAGCAAGGGCCCAATGAATCCCTTTGAAACTACATTTGTCACTTCACAATGGATGCATTAGAATTCCCAATCAAATCGTTAGCCTAAGTGTAAGCATTGAATGCAGTCATACAGGTCATATGCTACAATCATGCCTTCTTCCATGTTTGTAAGGAAATGCCCTAACTCCATCAAAGACATCTTGCGAAAGGTGCTTCCTACATCATCTAGGTAATAACCTCAAGGCCTAGACAACCCCAGTCTCCCTTTCCCCCTAAGTGAATGAAGAAAAAAGATTGACTACCAATCAAAGATTGCTTTGGCTTCCCCCAAAATTCCAAACCTAGCTCATCCAAGGATATGGACTACCATATCCATAGCTAAGGTTATACCATCCCTTAGTTCACATCATACACCCTACTCACAAAGTCGCCTGGCCAAATACTCCTTAAGATCTGACATAAGGATATTCTAACTTAGCTAACACCAATGAAGGGCAACCCTAGCAAACACGACATGACAAGTAATATGACAAACGATGTTGAACACACAACCAATGAAAGTAGCAACTTGAAAAATGCCCTTAATAGCAAGTACCTAAAGGAATACATAGCCAGACAACACCCACAACTCACACTGACAAAGCATGACTACCACACTAAAGGACAGACTATACCCAACAAAATAAGGAAAACCATTGGTGGGATAACAACCAGGCCGCTACCATCCATTCCCATGCTAAACAATCGAGTCAACATCATTATGGGCGGACAGGCAGCTAAAAGACGTTCGCATTCAGAAGGAAGCTTATACCCAACATAAGAAGTTCTCAACTTCCTTAACATCCAAAATAAAAAGCTTTAGCTTGAAAGTTTTGTCGTATCTTGGAAGGACAACATCTAACACCCTCATGATGAGCCTATAGTTATTGAGGCCAAGATAACAGGCTTCAGCATTGCCTGAGTTCCTTAGATGAAAGTATAAAAATATACCAGATTAAAAAAATACATAAAATCAAGAGCAAATAACAATGTAGTAGTCCAAAAGAAGGTTTTTCAAATATTTCATAATGAGATAATATGCACATAAAGTATATATAAAGGCGTTTATTTATGATATATACCAAAAATACTCATCTTCCTAACTGCTTTCTCTATTTTTTTTCCTTCCCAATCCAACAATCAATAGGCGTTTTCACCTCTTATTGCTACTCTTACATTTACTTCTTCAATATCATATTCATTAGACCCATGTAAGAGCCAGTTCAGAACCGTGAACCAGTCTAGTTGGGCTACGAAACAGTATGACCCAAAAGAGGCCTAGCTTGAACTGCCGAATGAACCGAAAGGCCCATACCACCACCACCACCCCTGTAATCCCTTTATTCTCTCTGTCCCCTCCTTCTTTATTCTCCCTACCATCTCTACTTTCTCTTTAGGCGAAAATCTACCCATTATTCTTGCTTTCCCTCTACTTTCTCTTTCAGCGAATGTAGCTTGAAAATTCAAAAATTGCAGCGCCCGTATAATTCAAATTTAAAAATTTTCAAATTCAAACAACACAGTCAAACCTTCAATGTTTCTTATAAATTCAAGGGTGTAAGCTATGGATTTCAAAAATTACTATGCAACAGCTATTACTCCATCACAAATTCATTAAAACGCTCTAACTCTAACCATTCTGTCTTCGCATTTTTTATTATGAAACATTGTGAGAGAAATATTTCCTTTAGTTACCACCAACATCTAAGTATAAATCTTCATTCCATTTTGTGTTGTCTTACATATTATTCATGTCCTTCATTCATAAACCTTTGTTATAGTAAATAAGGGAAAAAATTAACATCAATGGAAAGATTCTTGCATCGTACTTTCTTCAGTAGAAGCATGGTTCCTCATCTAGCAGGAAAGGTAAGGGTAAGGGCAAGAGCACTAGAACTAATACATTATCTAAGCCACAACAGTTCGATGACATTCAAACGTACCCTGATTATGAGAATGTTAAAGAACGAGTTACACCACCTCTTAGCTTCAATGTAAAACCTCATCACATAGATAATCGCAACACATCACATGAGTAATCGCAACACATCACCTCTTAGCTTTGACATTGAATCCTCAATGCATGAGTTACCAAGGCACACCACCTCTCAGGTTCAAACCTCTATACATAAGTGTCCCAGAACGTTCTACTAGATTCGAACCTTCTCACATGAGTGTCCTTGCACAACCCGCTAGACCTGAACTCCCACGAAAGAATTGCCCCGCAAGCATGTTAAGGATGAGGAGGATAAGAGAGAAATTGTTCCTAAAACAAAGAAGTAACATATGAGACATCATAGGCCCAACAATTTAAGAACTTTAGGCTCAAGTAAGCCCCTAAATCCAGTAAGTCTAATATTTTTACTACACATTCTATAAAAATACAGACGAAAAGGGAACTCGAAAGCATTCTACAACTGCTGCAACTTGAGTTACTCTTAGAAAACAGGAGAGGAATATAGTACCCTAACAAGCACTTGAGGTCAAAGCATCCCAAGCAAATGGGATTAGTTAATACTTAGCAATAGATTACCCAAATCGGTGGTTCATTTAGTCAGGGAACTCGAAAGCATTCTACAACTACTGCAATGCGAGTTACTCTTGAAAACGGGAGAGGGATATGGTACCTTTAACAAGCACTTGAGGTCAAAGCATCCCAAGCAAATAGGATTAATTAATATGTAACAACAAATTACCCAAAGCGGTGGTTCATCTAGTCAACTGTTAATGAGGTACAATCAAGAGAGGCATGAGTACAACCTAGCATATTACTTAGCAAACATACACCCGACATTCAACTTGGGTGCATTGGAGTGGTGGAAGCCACTACGAGCGGAGAGCAGTTCAACCCAACTCGCAACAACTTAGTTTGCAGCATATTAACCCGAGTCACGTAAGAGTTTTAGCACAAAGGTAAGAGAGAGCTCGTAAGTAATTCATTTCACTCGATACACACGTGTCCATATGTGCAAACATATGGATAGATCCTGTTCATAATAATTCTTATATAGATATTACTGTTCACTAGATAGAAGATAATTGGCAACTTAATAAACAACTAATTGACTTTAATGGTTTGTAACGAGCATTACACGGCGTAAAACATCTGTAAAATTATTAAAGAAATTTTAAATGAATAGGATTAGTAAGGAAAAATTTTTTTATTGGTTTTACAATGCAAGTGCCAATACTACGTCAATATCTTTATCTACGAAATTACTATCAATTAATGTTTTAAGAGTTTGGAAGGTGGGAGGTTTCCACAAGTTGTACTT
>JAMXBC010000755.1:0-14293 GCA_024138005.1 Lumnitzera racemosa
GGCGGGCGCGGCGAAGAGCTCCAGCAGGTCCTGTAGCCGGGCGAGCGGCTGCTTGGGCTCTTTGATGGTGCGCAGGTCCTGTACGTCCTGCCAAGCCACATCGCGGATGAGCTTGTCGACGCCAAAGCAGCGCTTCAAGCTGGCGTCGTGGAAAGCACAACAACGCCGTCGCGGGTCAGGTGCACGTCCGTCTCAAGAGCCTGCGCGCCATCCTCGACCGCGGCCCTCATCGCCTGCAGCGAGTTCTCCGGGTAGGAGGCGCAGGAGGCCGCGGTGGGCGATGGCCTGCGGCACGAGCCTGCCACGCGCGTCCGGCTTGCTCTGCGCGAACGTCGCTGCCGTCCTCGCCGTCTCAGCCGCGTCGGCCCCACAAGTCTCCTTGATTGTGTGGAGCAAGCCGGAAGAGACACTCACGCGTGGGAAAGACGGCCGCCGGCCGCTCGATGCGCTGCCCGAAGCGGGCAAATGTCTCTTCGGTGAAGATGGGCGGCACCAGTGGCATGCGCCTCAACAGCGCGAGCACGTCCATCTTCGAATCTGCTGGAGATCAACACTGGTGAGGGTCGATACTGCCGAGGATCGATGCTAGCTGGAGGGCCGGACGCTGACGGTATATAGTGGCAGGCGTGACGTTGACGTCTACTCGGGGTCGGCGCGGCTGGCGCGGGACATGGCTGATCCATGAAAAAGCCGCCCGATCCCGCCGTCGTGCACCACCCTCGGCACCCGTCTTGCCGGTCGCGTGCGAGACGAACCAGTCGCCGGACGGCAAAAGGTCGGGCTCGATGTAGATGCTAGTAGTCGTCGTAGTCGCCGTCATCGTGCCAGTCACGGCCTGCGCGCACCTTCATCGCTGCAATGCAGTAATTCGTCCTCGCCACCGTAGCGGCAACCAAACAGACCTACCGAGGTCAGCTTGCCGGCGCACCCATGGCCGATAGTACGAAGAGTAGTCTGCGCTCAGAAGCATTAGCCAAACAGAAAGACATAACCAGCAACAGCAGAAGACGAACCGCGCACGGAGGAGATGCCGAGCTCTGCGGCGACGTTGCGGTAGCCATCGCGGCCGATGCCCCGGCGCCGGCGGCCAGGAGGCCGGGCTCGGCCGGCGCCCACGTGCTGCGGCAGAAGGGGCAGGTGACGCGCGCGCGCCGCCGGCGGACTGCTGCCGCGCCCACGCGTCCAGGCACTGCTTGTGCAGGTTGTTACCGCACGCGGCCTTGCACCAGACCACCTCCGGCCCGGGCTCGAGCTCCGTGCAGCAGATGGCGCAGTCGCCCTCGACCGGCTTGCGCCGCCCGTCGCACTCCTCAGAAGCCGCGTCCGCGGGTCACGATCGCGGGCGCCTTCTCAAAGATCTCGTGCAGCTCCGCCGTCAGCAGCGCCAGCTGGTACCGCAGCTGCTCCGGCGCCTTCAGCACCCGCGTCAGCACATAGATGACGTGCTTGCATTCGCGGTCGCGCCGCCAGTTCGGACAGCTGCACCACGGCACCCGCCCAATGTCGACCGTATACACGTTGCCCGTCGTGCCGGCCAGCTCCACTGTCTCGTGCGGCTCTCCGTCGATCGTCTGCCGCGTCCGCGACAGCACAAACATCCTTTCGCTCCAGGTCAGCTGACTTTCTCGCAGTATCACGAGGTGCCACCAGACGCACGGCAGAGCCATTGACCGCTCCAGCTTGGTAAAGTACGACGCTGTCGGCCTGCTCCTGAATCTGTGCCATGCCCGCGCTGTCAGCCATTGGGTCTCTCCGGCGCTGACGACCGCGCATCGAACGCACCTGCGCAGCCGCTTCTCCTCGCCAGCTCCTCGAGCAGCGCGCTTCCTCGGTGACGCACTCTTGCTGTCACCGTCCAGCCCTGCATCTCCTGCAGTGCGCTTGCTCCCCGACGGTCTCGCCGGACCCCGGACGCTCGCCTCTCCCCATTGATCCTTTCGCGGCGTCGCCATCGCCAGAAGACCAGTGCGGTGGCAAATTCCTGTCGCGCTCCAGCTCCTGAAGAGAGTCCAGCTGTAGTTCCGATGATCCTGATGGCAGGCGCGTGCCTTGCAATCTCATCCGAACCTGATGGATCCCGACAACGATGCAGCGTGAATAGTCGCGCTTTCCAGAGCCGCTTGCGAGAGGACAACGGTGTTGATGAACGCGAAACTGCGCGCGATGACGAAACAAGCACCCCTTTCCCCAGCGCCCACCTCTGCTACCCGCCCTGTCGCATCTACTCTGGTGGTTTAGCAACGGTTGACTACTGTAGGCGTCACCAGCACACTCTCGACGAGCAATCGTCCTGAAGCATTCAATTGAGACGGCCGCGTCGTAGATGATCGTAGACGCGTCTCCATCCTGTGACGGGCCTCCGGCGGCCAGCTTCCAGCTGGACCGGCTGTCTTCTTCTCCCGATGGCTGGACCCGTTCTGAGGCATGCCAAAGCAGCCGGTCCAGCTGGAAGCTGGCCGCCGGAGGCCCGTTCAGACGGATCTGGCGCCTTCGGCCGAGGACCACAGTAGCGACGAGGAGCAATGAGAGAAGGCGAGTAGGATGTGACTCGATCCGGTGACGGGCCTCCGGCGGCCAGCTTCCAGCTGGACCGGCTGTCTTCTTCACCCCGTGGCTGAACCCGCCCTGAGGAATGCCAGAAGCAGCCGGTCCAGCTGGAAGCTGGCCGCCGGAGGCCCGTTGGCGGATCCCGGCACCACTGACGGAGTGAGACAAGTCGGCAGAAGATGAGACGGAGAGGTGGAACGTAAATTGCTGTATATAAGAGCAGATGGAGGCGGAAGAGAAGGCGGCGCCGTCGCTATGCCGGATGCGAGGGGGGCGAGGTGGTCGAGAAGACGGCCTAGGTGTAGGCCTTTGAGTTGCCGCGCTTCTTGCCGCGGCGGACGTCGCGGCGGCTGGCGCAGCAGCAGGTGAGGCAGAGCTGGATGAGGAAGGCGAAGATGGCAAAGGCGGATGCGACCCACATCATGGCGAACATGTTTGTGCCGAGGGGGGCCTGGATGTTGGGCGTCGCTGTTCTCCTTGAAGACGTTGCGCATGATGACGAACATGACGGTGCCCATGACGCTGGCGACGAGGACGAAGAGGGCGTTGAGCAGGGTGAAGATCATGATGAGGAGCGTGAGCCAGCGCGAGTGCACCGACAGCAGCACGACGGGGATCATGACGAAGGACAGGCAGGCGCCCGCGGAAGAGCCCGAACATCCAGTGCGACGCGACCTTGATGATGTCCAGGATGCTCGTAATCTCCTGCGGCAGTTCGACTTGGGCGTTGTTAGTGAGTGGCTCGTCATTGTAGAGAAAGGGTGAGACACACTGGTGGCGCCGGCGAGGAGCTGGCTGACGAGGATCGTGACCGGGTCGAACCAGTAGAGAGCGCGCGAGGGCATGCAGTCGGTGGTGCCGACGTTGAGGTAGCCCTCGCAGTAGTTCCACAGCCCGACCGTGTAAAAGTCGTGCAGGCCGAGCGTCCTGCGCGACGCTGTTGAGCAGGGCCGAGTTCGGGAAGTTGACCGGGATGACCTCGGAGAAGTCGAGCTGATGAACCAGATGTCGCGCAGGGCCCGGGGCTTGTTGGCCGTGTTGCCGATCTCGACCATGATCAGGAAGATGACGGCGATGAAGAGGCAGACGGCCGAGATGATGCACCACGTCTGGCGCGTGCTGGTCGCCTTGCGCAGCTGCGGCTTGCTGAGCGCGGTTTGCGGCTTCTCCAGCTGATCCGCCGAAGACCCGGACGATTGCCGCTGGTCATCCTCGGTCTTGTCCCGCCGCCCGACGGGCGCCACGAGAAGCGCGCCATTGGGGTGAGCCTTAGGTGAGCAGCCCGATGAGCAGACGTTCCAGCAAGACCTGAGACGAGGGAGGGGCCGTGCCAGCTGCAATGTACTGTAGATATCTGCAGCCGGGCGAGAATCCTGTCGTGCGGCCGTCCCTGGCGCGCGCGCGGTCCGAGGTGACGTCTTGACGTCTCCTAGGTAGACGGCCCGACGGAGAGAGCGAGAAAAAAGAAAAAAAAAAGGAGGGAAGCACAAGCGAGCGATTCCGTTGACGTAGCGACCCGCGCGGCCTCAACCAGCGCTTGCAGGGATCACAACAGGAATTTGGAAGGGCCTGGGAGCGTTCAAGAGAAGGGGACTGATAGAGGCCTCGACGCCAAGGAACGACCGCGCGTTCGGGCCGGCACGAACGGGCCAGGACGACAGCGGACGAGGGCGCGCTGGCGCTGTGGAAATGACGAGGATGGCGCAGCGGATGGCAACGGATGGCTGCGGATGGCTGCGGCAATGACGACGCCACCTTTTCGCTTTTCTTCAGCTGCAGGACTAGGCGTGCGACATGCAAGGGCAGACAGCGCGCGCCGCATCATCGAGCCGTTCTTCTGGAAGCGCGCGTTCGCCGGGAAACCGCAGACGGCAGACGGCAGACGGCAGACGGGCCTCTCCTTTTTCTCACACCTTTCTTAAGCGGCGGGCGTCGTCTTTCCGTCCTCTCTGTCTGCTGCCACGGCTGCATCACCCTAGGGCATCGGGACCGCTGATCGGCCGCGCCGTTGTCATCTCCTGCCGCCCGTTTCTCTCTGGACCGCTGGACGCCAGACGCGCCAGTGCGTGCCGGCCTTCCGGCCAAACAGGAGACAGGAATCAGGCCCCCTCGTTGACACAACAGCGTCCGGGCGCAGCAAAATAGCCGCCACGGCCCCCTCTTTCGTCCTTGTGTCAGACGTCGACTTTCGCGAAGAGCACAGCGCTCGAGGATCCGAACCACGCGAGCTGGACCCAGGCCGTGCAACGGGACAGTAAAGTGCCCGCAACGCTGCGGACGCTGAACGCTCAAGATGCGTGTCGCGCTTACGCCCGCGCTCACGTCGGCGCTCACGTCGGCGCTCCTGCTGGCGGTGGGAGTCACCACAGCGCAGCAGACGAGCAGCCACAATGACACGCGCTCGGTGAGCGTGCCCGCCACGGCGGCGGCGGCTCAGATCGCCGGCACCCTGTCCGGCGCTTCCATCGTCACCAACCCGTCGGTCATGGTCCCGACCGGCATTTATCTCAGCTACACCGCCCAGAGCACCGTCGCGACTGCTTCCACGTCTCTCGGCCTGGGCAACTCGACACTGCGCGGCAACTCGACGGCCACACGGCGTGCGAGCTCCACCAGCAACAGCTTGATCATCGTCGGTACCAACCGTCCCACCACCGGCAGCAGCATGATCCTGAACGGTACCTTGACCCGCAGCGCCACCCGCGTGACTGCAACCACCACCGCCCCCTCAACCAGCCGGGCCGACAAACACGCAGCCGTGCAACAATTACCCCGAGTTCTGCGAGCGCCGCTACCTCAACGTGACCGAAGTCTGCGCGCACAACTCTCCGTTTGTGGTGAAGAACAACGCGGCCAGCAATCAGGAGCTACCCATCCTCACCCAGCTCGACGACGGCGTGCGCATGATCCAGGGCGAGACGCACTACTACAATGGCGACATTTACGCGTGCCACACCTCGTGCGACATCCTCAACGCTGGAACCTGCAGTCCAACCTGGCCACGGTCGCATCGTGGTCGAGCAGCACCCGTACGACGTGGTGACGATCCTCCTGGTCAACAGCGACTACCGCAACATCTCCGACTACGTGGCGCCGATCCAGAACTCGGGCCTGGCGCCGTACCTCTACGTGCCGCCCAAGGTGCCCATGTACAAGAACGACTGGCCGACCTATGGCGAGATGATCATCTCCTCCAAGCGCGTTCGTCATCTTCATGGACTACCTCGCCAACCAGACCGAGGTTCCCTACGTGCTCGACGAGTTCACCCAGATCTGGGGAGCCCTACAGCCCACCGACCCGGCCTTCCCCTGCACTCAGCAGCGGCCTCCGGGCATGACCCCCGACCAGCAGGACAACCGGCCCTACATTGCCAACCACAACCTCAACCTCGAGTTCCAGCTGGCCTCGTTTGACATCCCATCCCCGCCTACGGCAACCTCACCCACATCAACGCCGTCAACGGCTCGTCCAGCGCCGGCGAGATGATGGACGCCTGCGTCGACATGTGGGGCCGCCCGCCCGCCTTCCTCCTCGTCGACTACTACAACCGCGGCCTCGGAACCGGCCAGAACGACACCGGCGCCGTCTTCGAGGTCGCCGCCCGCATCAACAACGTCACCTAACAACCGCCCCTGCTGCGGCACCGTCTCCGCCGCCCCGGCCACCCTCGCCTCCCGCCGCTCCTCCATCGCGGCCCTCCTCACCGCGGCCCTTGCCGCCCCGCCCTCTTCTGATGCCCCCTCTCTTCTTCTCTTCACTAGCATAGCGAAGCGCTGCCGCACTTGCACTCTTCCACGTCCCTATCGTCATTGCTGTCCTATCTCCGCGTGCCGTCTCCCTCGGTGGCGGGACGTCTTCGTCCGAACGGCCTCCGGCGGCCAGCTTCCAGCTGGACCGGTTGCTTCTTCTCCACAGCGACCTGTCTATTTCACTGCATGTCACGAGTGATAGCTTCGAATGTCTACAAGATTTCCATTCGCACACCGGCGATCGGTCGGCAGGGGCGGCCAAAGCAGCCGGTCCAGCTGGAAGCTGGCGCCGGAGGCCCGTCGGGCGGGAGACGTTCCCTGCACGCTCCCCGACGCTCGAGCTTTCGCTATCACAACATTCACGCCTCGCCTGTAGACGCTCGCCGCTCAGCCGAATCAGTGCAAAGAGAAGGGAGGATCACGAGACTTGACGTCTGCCTGTGGCGGCGCGTGGAGGGCGCGCTCCGCAGACGATCGACAAAAAATGTTTTCTTTTTCCTCAATGACTTACAACCTTGAACCTCGTTAAAACGAGACGACGGCAGGATGAACCGGTACAAGGCGCCGTCGCGGGCGAGCGCATCGACGTTGTTGCCAGAAGTGTCTGCAGCGCGGGCATACAGCTACGAGTGCACGGGCGGGTTGCAGAGCCGGCCGTACGTATCGCGGCCGTCGCGCAGCGAGCAGCTGCGGAACCGGCCCTGCGCCCGCCGCTGAGCGCGGCTGTCCCGGACGAGCTGGTGCGGCGCGAGGGTGTTGCCGACGCCGAGCTCGCGCGGCTGGCTGGCGAGCGTGCCGCCCCCGGTCCCGCTCCAGCAGCGCCGACGACAGCGACCGCGGCCGCGCCAGCAAGCGCCAGCGCGTCGACGCCGCCGGGAGGAGCCTCTCGCGGGGCAGCGCAGCCTCGCTTGATTCAGTCTCGACGTGTCGACAAACCGGTCTGCGGGAAGGCTGTTCCTCCGCCGCCGGAGCCACACGCCGCAGCCCGTCACCTCGGCGCCGGCGACCGCCACCTCGCCATCGCCGTCACCGCAGCCGCAGTCGCAGCCACGGGAACGGACCGGACAGGGGCATGGACACAGAGACCGCCCCCGGCGCAGACATCGCAGCGGCGAGCGGCGCGAGGACGGCGGGTCGCGGCACCACCGCAGCAGCCGCCACCGCCACCGCCGACGACACGACCACAGCGCATCGCACTCGCCGGACGCTCGCCGCCGTTCAGCTTCACCGCGTCGTCGGTCAGCGTCGCCGCGCCGTCGGTCAATGTCACGCCCGCGCCGCTCGCCCTCACCGCTGGCTCGAGACGACCCGGGCGAAGAGTACGATCAGCGTCCCGCCAGCCGCGTCCTGCGCCCGACGTGCGGAAGAAGGACGGCCTGCCGCTCGGCCCGCACCGGCGCCGCCGAGGGAGCGCAGCCTCAGCCCGTTCAGCAAGCGACTCGCCATGACGCAGGCAATGAACCGGTGATCCTCTGCGATTGTATTATACAGCTTGCTTTTTCATACATCCTGTCTTCCAGACATCCAAACACTCAGGCCTCCAGCCAGTGAGGCCCCAAGACAGGCACATCTCCAGTATTGACAACCTGCCGCGCAGACAGCCCACACGCCGGGCCAACGCCGTGCTGAATACAGAAACCTCTGTCAAACGTGAATGAACGTAGAATCCCTCAGTCGACGCCGCGATCGAGCTCGTTGTGGCGGACCTCGCGCTCACGCTCGCGCATCGCCTCGACCAGCTCCGCGCCGTCCATTCCGACCGGTACTCCGCCAGCTCATCGTCCTCGTCCTCGTCCGCGTCCTCGTCCACGCCTGCTCTCTGACCAGCCGTCTTCTCAACAGCTTGAGAGGCAGTCTCGTTGGCGGCCTGCTTGGCGAGCCGCTCGCGGACAAGCCGCGCAATCGCATTGTCGGTGCGCACGTTGAGCAGTTCGAGCTTCTTGTCGAGGTCGCGCCGGAGGTCCCAGTTGGGCTTCTTCGGCTGCAGCTTGAACAGATCGAGAGGAGCATCTGTGGCTTCATCGGCGGCAGCCGCCGCGGCCGTCTGCGCCGCGAGCGCCCCCGCCTGCAGCTCGAGCGTGTCCTGGCCCTCGTGCGGCTGCGTCTCGAAGCCAGCTTCGGCCCGCGCGTCGCCGCGTCGTAGTTGCGCCCTGACAGGTACAGGCTCGTCACGCCCGCAGCCGCGTCGTCGACTTGTGCTGCATTGCCGACATGTGCTGCATTGTCGACATGTGCTGCATCGTCTGGCCGGGCGACTTGCGCTTCAGGGATAGTCGCGCCGTGTCGTCCCCTGCAGCTGCGACCGACGCAGACGCCGCCTGCTTCTGCTTCAGCGAGCGCAGCTGCGCCAGCCGCGCCTTGCGGTCCTGCGTCGCCGCCTCGAGCTTCGCCTGCGACGCCATTTCGTTTGCTGTGCTGGGACGGTGTCGACCAAAAAGTTCACAGGAAAGGAAACCGGACTTGGGGCAGGCTAAAATCCGACAAGCAGCGCCGTGACCGGCATTGCGTCCCGCGCAGCGTGCGTTTGTTCTTTTTTTTTTTCCTTAGCGACCATGTCGTTTGATATCCAGCACGTCCGCGACCTTTGCCCGGTCTGACGTCGCCTCATTCGGTCTTGAGAAGCTCGCACGGCGCCGGCCTCGAGTGACTGGCCCCCTGCTGTGCGTCACCACAGCTCGGCACCGGCAACGACGCCAGGCAAAAGGGAAAACCGCACAACTCCCACGGCAGCACGCTCCTCACACCGGCCGAGAAGATGCCCACCCGTGCCTCCCTCGCGCTTCTCTTCCCGTCCGACCACTTGCTTGCTTCCCGAGTAGCGCCCCGGCCTCTGTTCAGCTCCACCCTTCTGGTCTGGACCCGCAGACACAGCTCGTTTGAAAGAGCCAGCATGCGCAAGTCGTTTGCGCAGGTCGCGGCGGCTGCGCACGCGCCTGCTTCTTTACAACGTACGGCGCCGGCGCCGGCGCAGCAGCCGACATCTCCCCAGCAGTCGATCCCCCCTCAGTCCGTGAACGCGCAGTCGATGAATGCACAGGCACTCAATGCCAATACAGCCCCGGGAATCGTCAATGGAAGCACGCTGCCGGCGCGCGACGACGCGCAGATGCGCCGCCTGGCCGGCATCACGCTCGGCTCGCACACGCCCGACATGCTGCACGCGCACGCCGCGCACGGCCAACTGATGGACGGCTATCCGCGGCGCGACAACTCGGACACCAAGAGCGTCACGTCGCGCACGACGCTGACGCTCGACGAAAAGGAGTCTCTGCGTCCGGACGACAGCGCGAGCGTGCAGGCCGCCGTCGAGGACGATCGTGCCTCGCCGGCCGGCTCGCGCCTGGGCGGGGCCCACCACCTCCGAGGCCCGCGCCTTCTCGGACCAGCTGCACGAGATTGAGCGGTCGGAACCACCGCGCGCGGCCGTCCCGCGCGGCATGCCGCACGTTGCCTTTCCGCTCCCGCGCCAGCCGCTCTACTCTGCCACTGGTGGATTCGCGCCCGCGCCGCCGGCCTCGACCCGAACCACTTCCGGCCCGCGCACCCGCCGTGGCGCTGCCGCCTCCGGATGACAAGCTGATGGAGGCCCTCATGTCTCCCAAGATCGTTTGTTTGTCCTCAAGGTGGAGCAAGACATTATCGACTTTGTCAAAGACTCCAAGTTTGTCTCTTCTGACCCCAAATCGCGCAAAACTAACCGGAGGAACAGAGAACAGGTGTTGATCCTACCGCAGACAAACTCATTCTACCGGATGCTTTCACATAAACTGGCAGACTACTACTGCCTGGACCACGCGGTGGACGACTCGATGCAGTCGGTGCGCATCTCGCGCACGGCGCAGTGCCGGCTGCCGACGTCGCTGATCTCAATGTCGACGGGCTCGGACGGGCCGACGCCGCCGCCGTCGGTGCCGGCGCGGCGGATCATGCGCCGCTCCGAGGGCAACGCGAGCGGCGTCGTGACCGGGGATGTCTCGAAAGCGACGTCCGAGGCTGGTGTTTTGAGTGGCAGCGACGAGGGCAAGGAGGCGTCTGCCAGAGACAAGTCTTTGCTCACACGCGAGGAGCGCGAGACGCGCTACAACGAGGCGCGCGCGCGGATTTTCAGCGACCTCAAGGTCGACGCCGGCGCGGCCGAGGATGGCAACCCGCCAGCAGCAGCCGGCCCAGCGACCGCGACTCGCCCCGTGCCGGCTCCCCGACGCGCGCCGCAAGAAGCCGAAGAAGAAGCCGCGGCCGCGCGGCGACGACGGCTTCGAGCCGCGCTCTAATTTTTCTGCGCTCCCGAACCAGTCGTACGCTTCCAACAGCGCTGCAGCCATGTACGGCGCCTTTCAGGGGATGACTCTTTCCCCCGCTCTCGCCTACAACGGCCCTCCTCAAGCTCACCAGCGCGACTCGTTTCAGCAGTTTCCAAACGCTGGACAGCATTTCTCTCCCAGCCAGCAGCAGTGGGTTTGCCGGCCAGCAGCTGCCCTATCAAGGTCCCTATGCCCAGACGCAACCGCAGTACGTCGGCCGCGTCGACACGCCGCAGCAGAACCCGTACATGGGCTCTTTTGGCGCACAGACGACGCCGAAGCCTGGCAACGTGGCGCCCGTCGGCATCCCGCGGCGTACCACGCTCCCCACCTGCCTCCACACAACGTTCAGCACACTGTTCCGCATGCGCATCACCCACAGCACCACGCACAGCACCAGCCTCAGCACCAGCCTCAGCACCCAGCCTCAGCACCACGCTCAGCAATGGGGTCCCGTCGGCATGAACAACGTGGGCGCGAACAACGTCAGCATGAACAACGGCTACACACAGCCTGGCTATCCGATGTACGGCTACCCTCAAGGGATGATGTACCCTGCGGAGGACGGCTGGAGCCAGTTCGCCGGGCAGCCTTTCAACCCGATGAGCCAGTCATTCGTTCCGGCGGGCCCGCCAATGTCGCCTTACGGCGTGTCACCGCAGCCGCAACCGCCGCCGCCGCCGCCACTGCAGCCGCAGATGATGCAGCGGCAGCCGTCGAACGCGTCGCACGTGTCCGGCGGCTACGGCGGTGCGGCGGCCCGCATGCCGCAGAGCCCGCGCGGCAAGGATGCCGCCCAGAGCACCCTCTCCAAGTGGGCCAATACCGCCTCGCTGCCGCTCAAGCCGCCCGCGCCCGCCAAGCAGCTGCAGCCGCCGCCGACCGCCTCGTTTGCCGCCGCCGCCGCTGCCGAGCAGCCCAGCAACGGCCAGTCATAGCTCGCATGCATCACATCCTCCATCACAGCACGTCCACCGTATCCTCCATCCACAGTGCACTCGCTTTAGTAGATCTTGGTAGCGTATTCTCTCCTCGGCCGTCTCTTATCGTCGCCTCTTGTTGATGCTGTGGTCCCCGATCTTCTGTAGACCATGCGCTCGACGTGTTTGCATGCTGTGCCGCAGCTGTGGAGCCTCGGCGGCGAAGCTGGGGCAGGTCAGCGCGCCTCGGCCGACACCACCTCTGACCTCGACCGCCGCATTCAACATCTTGCCACCTTCGGATCTCCTCCTTGCTAACCACGAAAATCCTGGCCACTCTGGACTCTGGACAAACGACGGTGTCAGGCGCGCACCTGGCCCGGCGCTCACGGACTGCTCTGAACCGCCGACGGACGACAGCCGCACTACTCTCAGCTCCAGGATGGATCCTCCAGCGCTACCAGGCTTCGAGTGCGTGTCGCGCGGCACCTGGCTGCACGCGGCGACCAGCATAGCCTCAAACATCATAGCTCCGGACAACTCGCCAGGCTGATCATCCTGTGCGCGTGGATGGGCGCCAGCCTGCGCACGTGGCAAGTACACGAGCGCCTGGCTCGCACGGCACCCGTCCGCGACGATCGTGGTGATTGAGTCAACGCCGTGGGATCTCCTGTGAGCTCGGCGGCGTACCAGCGGCGGCGGCCTGGCGGCAGCGCGGCACGTGCTGCTCGCGCACGAGGCGCGCACGCGCCGCAGTCATCTGCATCTACGTCGTCCAGCAGTCCTGCACCGCGGGACGTCGTGCTGCACGTGCTCTCAAACGGCGGCGCGCACACGGCGGCGACGCTCCTGGGCCAGCTGGAGAGCCCGACGGCGCGCCGGTGCGGCTGCTCGCGCTGGACTCGGCGCCGGGCGGGGCGCACGTTGCGCAGCGCTGTGACGGCGTTCATGGTGCCGTTTGCGCGGCGGGCGTGGGCTCTTCGTGCGCTTGTGCGCGGGCTGGTGACGCTCGGGCTCGCTTTTGCGTGGCTTTGTCGCCGGTTGTTGCGCCAGAAGAATGTCGTGGAGCGCATCCGGGCCGCGCTGCTGGACAAGACGCTCTTCCGGAGAGACGCGCCGCGGTTGTACGTCTACGGCGCGGGGGACGAGATTGTGCACGCCGCGACGTCGAGTCGCACGTGCGCGCGGCGCGGGAGGCGGGATACCCCGTGCAGGCCGTGCGGTTCGACGGAAGCGCGCACGTCGCGCACGCTCTGAAAGAGCCGGAGCGGTACTGGGCCGTGCTCGACGCGGCGGTGCACGGCCGGCAAGTCGAAAAGCCAAGCGATCTGGAGGCCTCGGCGGTGCTGGTCGAAGACAAGTGGACGGACCTGTGAGCTTCATGCAGACGAGAAGATAATTGTACATTGGGACGCTTCGCAGATGCAGACTAAACGAGAGGCTCACTGGCCGCGGATGCTGAGGCCGGCGACCCGGTGGCGCCGCGCGCGCCCTCCTCCTTGCGCGAGGCCATGTAGTTCTGCGGGCCGCGGCCAGGGGTCTTGTACAGCTGCGGGGGCCGACGGGGGAGGTGCCGACGGTGCCTGCGGCGTCCATTGCGGCGAAGCGCTCGGCGGAGCGCGTCGAGCTGCGCGGCGCCGTCAGCCCGGTAGCGCGTGACTTTTGCAATGTTTGCGGTTGTGAGCGGCGTCGGCGCGCGCGCGAACGCCCGGTCCCGCGCGACCGTCTGCGCCGTCAGGTGGAAGCGCATGTCGTGCGGCCCGTCGACCAGCTCCAGGATCGCCGACGCCGCCTGGTCCTCCTTGCGCGGCTCCGTGCGCAGCACCCGCGTATACCCGCCGGGGCGTGATGCGTACCGCTGCGCCAGCTCGCCGAACAGCTTCGGCACCATCTCGTGCGGTCTCTTTTGTGTTGTTAGCTCTTGGTATTTTGAAAAGAGGTCAGGGGAGGAGAGAGGAGAGGCGGAGAAACGCACGAAGAAGATCTGATGCGCGCGGCGGCGGCTGGCCTCCGTGTTCTTCTTGCCGAGCGTGACGAGCTTCTCGGCCAGCCCTGCGCCTCCTTGGCTTTCTGCCACGTCGTCGCGATCGACTCCTTCTCGAACAGCGAGGTGACCAGGTTCCGCAGCAGCGCCTTGCGGTGCGCCGAGTTGCGCGACAGGTGCCGGTACTTGAGCGCGCCGCCCGCCATCGCGTCTGCTGCTGTCTGTTCTGGTGCGCTCGATCCGCTGCTGAAGATTGCTCTACTGCTGAGTCGTCGTCGTTGTCGTCGTCGTTGGAGCAGGCAGTCGATGGATGTCTTTAAAGAATACCGAATTGCACAGACGGACTGCTGTCGCGGCGCCCCGAATGGAGGCCGCTCGCTAGCGTCGCGCCGCTAACAGCACCGCAGCGGCTCGACTGACGGCACGACTCCAATGCATGTCTACACCTCGCCCGCCCTCTTTCCGTCATGGCTGTCTGGATCAACAGCAAAGATCCACCGGCTCTACCAGACTTTCTGCAACCAGGATGGCCTCTGGAAATGAAGGACTGGCCAAAGCCCCGCCGCGGACGACTCGCAAAGGGCAGCACATGACAGCGCCACCTCCCGACAACCCGGCAAAGCCAGCAGGATCAAGGACCTCCCGGAGCACCTGTCGTACAAGAGCGCGCTGGTGCTCGTCCCGCCGGTCGCGCTGCAGCCGGCATCGAGCAGCTGCGGCGCGCGCACGACCGCAACTTTGCCCGCTGGCCGCCGCACGTGAACCTGCTGTATCCGTTCCTCAGCCGGCCG
>JAMXBC010000756.1:0-14290 GCA_024138005.1 Lumnitzera racemosa
GAGGTGATTGAACAAAACCATGTTAAACAAAAAATTTTGAAATTTCAATGTTCCACTATTACAAGGCTTATTTAAGACTCTATAAAGACTTTAACAACCAACAAACTTAACCTGGACCACACTTAGTATAACTAAGAAGAGGAAACATATATGTTTCCTCGTTTAAGAATCCATGAAGGAAGGCATTGTTGATATCGACTTGAAACAATGGCCATCCCTTCACTACTATAACTACAAACAATAACTAAACAGTACAAAATTAGCAACAAGAGAATATGTTTGATGATAATCTTCTCCTGCTCTTTAAGTATATTCTTTAGTTACAAGATGAGTGTTATAACGTTTAATAGTGCCATTAGCTCTATACTTGATTTTGTTCACCCACTGATACCCAAAAGGAGGTGTACCCTTAGGCAAAGACACCAATTCCCATGTGTTATTTTGTTCAAGAGCTTTAAGCTCTTTTGTCATAGCATCAAACTAATGTTCATCTTGAGTTGCTTGAGAATAAGAAGTGGGTTCTTTAGTAGTAAACATATTGGCATGTGAAGAAGTGTATTCAATAGGATAAGTGTTAAAACTATTGAGGAAGTGTTGAAAGTAAAGTTCTTGAACAAGCTGCATTAACAGCGATGACATAAACTATTAACCAACGAGGAGGTTGAACAACACGAGTGGATTTACAAAGAATAGGTATAAGAGTAGTAGTAAGAACTAGGACAACATTAGAAGAAGCATCAGTAGGTAAGGAAGGAACCCAAATATATTATGTATCACACAATGAAACATGTGGCAGAATAGAAGTTGAATTTTGAAGTGAATTTTTATCTCAGAAGATTTTCCCATCCATAAAAGGAAAACATTCCTCATAAAAGGTTATATCCCTGCTTATAAATGCTTTGTTCTTGGCCATATCATATACTATACATCCTTTGTGACCTTGAACATAACTAAGAAAAATACAATGAAGGCCCTTAAGATCAAATTTGTCCTTGTGTACATGTATATCAACCCAATATCATAAGCAACCCATAATTTGTAAGTGAGAGTAAGAGGGTTCTTTACCAAACAGCTTTTGATAGGGAGTTAACCGTTATATGATACTCATTGGCATGCGATTAATTAAGTATGTGGCTATTAATATGCAATTTCCCCAAAAACATTTTTACAAGACAATATGAATTCTTAAAGCTCTTGCCATGTTAAGCAAATAGCAATGCTTCCTTTCTACCTTGCCATTTTGCTATAGTATAAAATGAATGGTCTTTTGGTGTTAAATCCCATGGGTAGATAAAAGATGGGAACAGGTTGAGAAACAAATTCTATGCCATTATTTGTACGAATGTATTTAGGTGTAATGGAAATGTGATGTTGTACATAATGAATAAAGGTTTAAAGTATAAGAAGTGCTTATGTTTTGTGTTTAAGTAAGTAGGTCTAAGTTCCTCTTGAAAAGTCATCTACAATAGTCATAAAAAGTTGTTCTCCTGTATGATAAGGCTTATGATTAGGCCCCCATAAATCCACATGCAATAGGTCAAAAGCAAATTTGGAAACAAATTGACTTCTAGGAAAAGGAAACAATGGCTTTTAGCCAAATGGCACACATCACAAAGAAATTTCTTCAAATCAACATACTTACAACAAGGAATACTTTTTAACTTGGATAATGAAGTATATCTAAACCTATTATGAAATAAAAGATACTCTTAACAATAAGAATCTATAGTATTATGAGAGGAAATACATTGAGAATGAACACTAGTAGTAGAATTATTACAAGGAATAGCATAAGGATAATGTAAGACATATAAGCCATGATGTGCTTCTATTGTCAGAAGTGTAGACATAGTTATCGGGTTCTAAAAAGAACATGAATGCTTGTCAAAAATAAGTACAAGCAACTGGTCAACAAGAAGTTTTTGAGTTGATAATAAGCTATGTCCAAAATCATGTATTAGTAGGACATTATGTAAAACTATGTTATGATGTAACTATATGGATCCTATTTCATACACTTCTTTCTTTGTTCTTTCAGGTAGTGTAATGATTATAGGTTTAT
Organism: Lumnitzera racemosa; assembly: GCA_024138005.1. NCBI lineage: Eukaryota > Viridiplantae > Streptophyta > Magnoliopsida > Myrtales > Combretaceae > Lumnitzera > Lumnitzera racemosa. Next base: position 2,063 of record JAMXBC010000756.1, read on the forward strand.
TTAGGTGATGTTTGTTAAACATGAGAGTTTCAAATGGGGTCATGTGGTCACTTTCCTCTTTGTCTACTATCCAAAGATCCTCTCTTTTATTAACAATAGCTAGATGAGAAAAGGATTGAATCATACCTACATAGTTAACTAATGTAGTAGTTATACTACATAGTTAACTAATGTAGTAGTTATGCTATTACAAACTTTTGTAATAGTTTTTCCCTTCATCATCCTCATGACTTCATGACAATCTATACTTAATATTTGTAGATCCAAAATAGAAGTATTAGTAGCATTTGACGTATGGTCGAAAGGGGTTTCATACAATACAATACGACTAGTTTGACAGTTTGCTGTAAAACTAAACTTTGCATTTGCTCCTCTCTTATTCTCTTTGCTTCATACCATTGTAAGTATTCTTTGATCTCAAAACACGATTCAATAGAGTAACCATCCATATGACAATGTTTACACTTCTATTTAATGCATCTAGCATCCTTTTTATCTTGGTCATTCACATTGTTATTGGCTAAAGAGACGACAATGTCATTGTCAATTGAAAAAGTATTTAGAAGTTGCCAATGCTTCTCCACTTGACAAATCACATAGAAAGCATGAGAAAATTAGGTAAAGGATTTGTAGCCAGTATCTAATTTCATACAGTTAAATTCCCTTAACTTACATTAGAAATCTCATGTTGGAGTTGAAAAATTAGTGATCCATTTACCTATCCATGTTAATCGCATGTTTCTCTCTAAAGTTTAGCAGAAGATTGAGTGTCAATAAAACTTTGTGCATGGTTGCTATTCATTTAATGAAGTAGCCAATATCTTACTAGATAATTTGATTTAGTCCATCTCACAAAATCATTAGTATTTACTTTAGGTTTAGGAATTGTCCCATCAATTAATGCTAGCTTCAATTTGGCTCCTAACATCATACAAATTGAACGACTCCATGCCATGAAATTAGAACGAGTAAACATAATATTTCCAATTGACATGCCTAGCTTTTTAGATCCAAAAATGTGTAATGGATCCACAACAAAATGATCAAACTTGACTGCTTCTAGATTCATCCAAAACACAACAAAATCAAAAGAACTCTCATGCAATTGAGTAAAAGGTAACAAAGTAGAGTAATAGGGCTGTTTCCATAAGCTTTGATAAACTCTAATAACATGAGAACTTACAGAAACAATAGCATGTGATTAAACTCCTTCATGTGTACTTGCCAAGTCAGCATAAAGAATAAATAATACAACAACAAGCTTTTAGCCATATCCTTCACACGAGATAGCTACGATAGGCAAAACATTAAATTGTATTTATAAAATGCAATATTTTTGTTACTTTTAATGTTGTATTTTTCAAATGTGATTTAGGATTTGTATTTATTTTTCATTTAATTCATATTTATAATTTTTTTTTAAAAAAAGAAGGATTAATAGATACGTGCTTCATCCTTATTCCTATATACATATGTATAATAAGGTATACGTAATATGATGTGTGAAATGTTGATTCGAGGATATTTTGGATAATTTTTTTCCCAACTAAAATTGCAGGATATTCTCTCAAGTAAATATTGAAATGAATGTTTTGCAACAATTTCATTTTTCCTATATAGATAATGAAATAGTAATCTTTATAAAAAAGATTAATTAAATATTACATACCACGTGTATATATACGTTATGTGTAGGAATCAATAAAATTCTTATAGATATAACCATGGAATAAGTAATTTTTAAAATAACTACAGTTTGTGCCTTACACACTATGCATACATACATACATATATCAAAATTTTATGTGGTGGGTAATATGCATAAATCTTTTCTCTGTTTTTATTTATTGCTTAGTTTATTGTATTCTTTGAAATAACTATTTTATTCTATGTTCTTCCGTTCATTCTTGAAAGAAATCCTATTTGTCAGATGGGGAATAAGACTAACAACAGCGGTGTAATCCTTTATCGAAGGTTCTGCCCACCGTTCACAACACGCGACACACCATCTACCACAACGATCATCACCATCCTTATACGAACGGCTCCTACTGGCTTGTCACTTCCCATCCATAGCAGTACTATCCACACTAACAAATCGCTAACAAACAACTCCGACACCAGCAAGCAACTAACGCTACGCTCTTTACCGAATGCTGTTAACCCCCCACCCCCGATGCACGACCCGTAATCCGTTCGCCCGCTTCATCGAACACGATCTGTGCTTCTTCGCACAACCCCTAGCCCATACTGCTGGATAGAAAAATTCAAGTTAGAGTTTCTTTTAATTCGTTTCTCCATTTATTTAATTATCATTATTTTATAATCATTATGTTATTATTCTATTAGTTAGATTAGTTAAGTTCATAGCATGATGTGTATATATATGTTTATATATTAGTTGAGGAGACTTTTAATATTAGTTTACATAGTTTTATTAATTTATTTAGATAAGCAATTGTTAACAAAAAAAATATAGAGGTGTGAATTTATATATTTTAGCTTAGGGTTTTTTCTTTTAGGATTAAGATTTTTAGAAATCACCATAAAGAAAATTATTTTTTAGAAATAAAAATCAACAAAAAATAAACTTCTTACAAAAAGATTATAGCGTTTTTTGAGTCTTTTGAACATTCAAAAGTTAGGACTCTTTTAGATTTTTTTTAAAATAAACTGAATCAATTAAAATATAAATCCAATTGATTTTTACAATTGAAATAAACTAACACACTAAAGATTTTTGTAAAGAACTACGATCGCCTGATCCTAACTAGCGCGTATATAAACACATTCGGAGCGATGATAAAATCTGTATAAACGTAGGTTTTTTTTTCTTTTGATTCTTTATTTTTAAATATTATAATTAGAAGAATAATCTTAATTTTAATAAATATATAGTAGAACCCGTTAGGATTTAATAGGTTAGCTCTCGAATTTGGAATTTTCCGTTTTTTCATTTGAATTGAAATAAAAAATCAGTAACTAAATTGTAATTAATTTACCCAATTGATTATGATTTTTTTTTTCGGACTTCGGTCAGGTAGCAATTCCAAAAACTTTTCCTAAATAAGAAACCAGAATTTCCTAATTTTTTTAATCGAGAATTAATATCAAATGAGTTAAAATTTAGTATTAATCGAAAATAGGGAAATTAATTTTAAATTAAAACAAAAAATCAAGCTCGACAATATTTACACATCATTCATCCATTCACATAATATAATAGCACCTTTTTATGAAAATATCCATGCAATTGTTTAATCAATCCATTAAATGCCAATGATACTAAAGGCTTCATAATTAATGCCAAGGAGGGGAAAAAATTACTTTGATAGTAAGAGATAAGTAAAGTTTAACAAACGGTCATCGTCATCAGATGATTGTTCAATGGTCAATATTATGGAGAGATTAGCTGGAGAACGTTTTATAGTTAGGTATAATAGCATATCAATTCGATTTAAGTTTGATGATTCGTTATGTGTGCTAAGATATTAAAAAATAAAGGAAGTACGTTGGATTGTTTTTTATATTCGTGGGATTATCCCTTCTTTTTATATGCATCACATGTAACATGTTAGTAGAAGAAAACTCGGTAAGACAGCTAGAAATGGTGAAATAAAAAAATATATAAAATAAAAATAAAGAGGTTGTCAAGAAAGTAATCCTTAAGTGCTTGATGAAAGCATTATTTATCCCATTTCGAGTAGCTTTTGAACATTTTCCAAGAAAGGTAGGGAACCGCAATTGAAAATAAAGACAATTTTGACATTTTTTTAGTATGCAAAAATGATGTTAAATAATTCAGAATGAAGTGAATTGGAATATATTGGAATGGATGAGGCACGGAATATAAATAGTTTTTTATATTTGGAAAAACTTAGCGAATATATATAATATTTATATAAAAAAATCTTTAATTTATTGCATGTTATAATTTAGTTGAAAATTAAATAAGTAATTTTAAATTAATATAGAATAGAATTGCAACCCAACCTCTTCAAAACTTGGAATCCAATTTCTCTTTAAAGTAAGAAATATTGATTCTAAAGAATTGTAATTTTATTCTTTTAAAGTACTTTAGAACATAAATATGAGATCTAAAATCATGATTCTATTTTAGGTCTATTTTAATGTGCAAAACGTGGCATTTATATAAATGATAGAAAAGATATTAGTTACTTCTTCACTTTCTTACCATTGATGAAATTCTTAAATGGCATGTGGCTTTCAGGGTATAATCAAGTACTATTAACCCCTATTGACTAAGAAGAGATAGCTTTTATTTGTTTGTCCTTGTGGTATGTTCACATTCACAAGGATAGTTTGGGATATATAATGCTCATGCTACATTGAAAGATACATGGTGATAAAGCTTATAAGCTTACTAATACATTTTAAGTTCACCGAATAAAAAAAAAAAAATCATTCTTAGATGAAAGCTTATAAGCTTTTATGCGTGGAACTTCATTTACTTATTTATTTTTAAGGGGTTGGGGAAATCATCCATGCTGGGAATTTTTGAATAAAATTTTAGAGGGAAAAGGATCATAAAAGTTGCCAAATTTTTTTTAATTTTATTTTTGAATCCTAAAAACTTCAAAGATACACTTCAATTCCAAGCCATGTTAGGATTTTAATAAATTGTTGGGTTATCTATTGTTAATACGCTATAATAATATAAACACGAATATAACATTATTAGGAACACAATTTTGACATAACACTTAACACTAAAATGCAATTATAATACCAGTAAACACAATTATACCATAACTTAATTGTTTATGATTTCTATTCAACTTCATATGTTTGAAGCATTAGCATTATTATAAATTTGATACAAAATAAAGGCACAAAGATGATTCACTAATATGAATCATCAACCATAGTAAATTCAGTCTTAAAACTGTGTAAAGTTACGCTAAGTCCTCAATCTTTTTGGACAACATGAATTGAATCCTAAAAATGATTTACAAAAATTAATAAGAAAGTAGTTGTTACTCATTCGACATCTTTTTAAAAATGTTTAGGATTGTAGTTGCACCTTTGGAAAGATTTAATATTCAATTGAGAAACGGAAAGTACCACGAGAAGTCTTAAATCAATGGTCCAACACTCAGGACTTAAAGGTCTGATATTTTAACTTTGATGAAGAAATGTTGCCAGCAATTAGGGGAAGGAAAAGAAGAACACAGAAAAGTAAAATACGTAGCGGAGTACACATCTTCATTAAGTCATCTCAATCCTCAAACAAGTACAAGTGAATCGAATGTTTAAAGCACAATCCATGAGAATAACAAATCAATTAGCTATAAATGCCCCAATTCGTATAAGTATACCACAAGAACAATCTACAAGTACTATAGCCAATGGATCTGCGACATGCTTGAGGCTAGCAAATCGGTTCCTTAGATTAAAGGAAAAGAAAAAAGAAAAAAAAAATTCTAGAAATAAAAGATATTTAAATGATCACATCGGGGAAGACCAAAAAATCATTAGTGAAAAGAATAGATAATAGATATGATGAAAATAGAAATACTTCTACCATGGTTGTTCATGTTTCAATATACATATGTGCAATATGGTATACATAATATGATGTGTGAAATGCAGATTCAAGGATATTTTGGATAATTTCTTTTTCCATTCCTTCACTAAGATTGCAGAACATGCTTTCAGTTTCAAGTAAATGGATGTGGCTTTTTCATCAAATATAATTTTCAAATTCTTTGTGCTAGCTGCCTTCCAAAACCTCCACAATCCAGAGTTTCATTCTTATCAGTCGTGTCTTCTAGAGTCTCTCTATTGCCTCAAGCAACATGAACTTCACTCTCAATCATGATGGTCCTCTCCTTAAACTTCAATCTTTTCTCACGAGTCTTGAAGTTTTAGGCATTAACATTTTCAGAGGCATTGGTCCCTGCGGATCCTTCTCTAGATTGCTAAGCCACTTCTCACGATTATGCATTAGGCACTCATGCACCTTCTCTCCTAACGTATTCTCTAATTCATCTATAACAGTAGCAACAATAAGAAACACGAGTGACAAAGGCTTAAGTGGAACAAGCAGTTAACCACTGTAACAAAGGGCTTACACGAGACCTAATAGACTGAAGGAAGGTATGATACCAATGGGAGAGGAACCATAGGGTACATAGGTAATAGGTATAAAGCAAAATATGCACCGGCAGTTCAAACTTACCAACCACTTGAGGTGGGAAAAAAAAAATACTAAACTAAATCAATCCGTAAACCGAACTTAATCAAATAAAATTAAAATATAATTTTCTTTCTAATTTAGTTTAAAATATTATTTGTTCAAGAGGATAAACCAAACCAAACCAAACCGTTGAACTAAACCAATCTATTTTTCTAAAATATAATAATATATTTACTTGTAACCGATAGAATTCCTTTATTTAAATATAGTACTTAGAAGAATTTTAAGCTTATAGTTTAATAAATGCATATATATATTATTGTGATTTATAAATTATATATATAGTTTAACTCAAAATTTACACTATAAACAAGATTTATGAATGAGATTAGATGTTAAAAGACATTTGAAATTTCTTCTTAGCATAAATATTGACTTAATTAACTTCATATATGATATTAATACTTATATTATTATTAAATAAATTTAGTACTTTTTATATAAGATTACATATTACATAACTATATTTTTCTATATTACTATATATGATTCAATAAATCAAACCAAACTAAACCAAACCAAAGTCTTATGGTTTGGGAAAATTCTTAATCCAAATCATATGGTTTGGTTTGAAATTAAATAAAAGGGAAAATAGTAAATTTATTACCTAAAGTTCTATAAAATGGTAAATTTACTACTTGATCTTTAAAAATACCAATTTCATACCTACTAAAAAGTTTCCTTTAATATTTGTACTACTTCCTTAACTTTGTTAACTTGCCGTTTGCTGAGTTAAATTAATCACCTATCATGAAGCAACGCATGTCTTTTTTGATATCTTGACAATTAAAAAAAAAAAAAAAAGAGAGAGACAGGAACGTTGAATCAAAAGGAAAAGAATGCAACATCAAAACCTTAACTTTCTTTCCCATATTGATTTAATGTCCAAAATAAACCCCTTTCCCAAATCAAAATCATAGCACCAAATCCGACACAACGTATCTTTGTCGTATAGCTCCATCTAAATACATACATCTCTCTTTGCATAAAACAACTGTTGGAAGATCATTTAGTTTTGAGCTCGCATTACCCAGTGATGATAATAATAAGTTTTTTCAGTAAAGTTCATAACTTTTGAAAAGATCAACTAAAGAACATGACTTTATGAGTTTATTTGGAGAAATTCTGTTCTACGGTTTATTTTGTTTAGTAAAATCATAAAGGGCATTTATGTGGTGGAGGAGGAAGGAAGTTAAGTTTAATCCTAAGGACAAATTATGGAAAAGAAGAGATAGAAACAATGGAAGGATAGATTAGGAATCTTGTGCCAATGTGGTGTTTGTCGTTTGCTTGTACAAGAGAGAGAGAGAGGATCTATCTTTTTTTTTTTTTTTTTTTTTTTACAATCCATCTGATCCATATGGTCTCATTATTTATTAAGATAACAGGGAAAAAAAACAAGTCTCTTCATGATAGGTCATTAATCCAACTCAGTCAGTAAACAGTTAATAGAGTTAAAGGTAATAATACAAATGCTAAATGAAACTTCTATTGGGTATGAAATTAGTTTTTTGTCAATGAAAAATCAAATCGTATTTTTACGTTTCAACTTGGTTTGATGAAATCTCTACATATAAGCAACATGCCACACACACACAAACATGGCCCAAAAATCAAAAACTAAAGTAGCACTATTGCTCTTAACCAAGGCTACGTGCCATTTACCAACCACACGAACAATAAACTGAGCCGTCACAAGTCACCAATTCCAACATTCTGGAATTTTCGAATTTCAAAGAGATGAACTTATTGCAACTTCAGTGGACAATGCCATTCCGTTCCCGTGATACCAAATATTGTAAATAGCATACGCCAAAATCTAAAACTGGATTCAAAACACGACTATAGGGTGACGAATGAAAAAATTCGACCTTGTTTGGGTTTGCAATATAAATATATTACTTTTATGTCTTTTTTTTTTTGGTTCAAGTACGATGAAAATAATCGTAATGGTAGATTGATATTTGGTAAACAAATAGATCAACATAACTCGCAATCTATACGATAATTGCATCACAAGTAACCCAATATGATGCATGATTTTCAAACGGCACTATTTGTAACAATCTATAAGATTGGTGAGAATTGACATAATTTTATGTTAATCCATCTCTAGGGATAATTAACTAAAAAAATGATTACAAGTCCGAAATATCTCCTCAAACACAATTGAAAAAAAACAAAAAAAAAAAAAAAAGGTTTAAATATGACGCTAACACGAGCTAAGGACATAGATGAAAGAAACAAAACGTAATTTAACTGTAAAATGGACTTGGCTAAGCACGCATGGATGTGCTTCGATGCATATGAACAAGTACAGAAGCACATAGCTTCCCAACATTCTTGGGTGGAAGTCCATCTAGAGCAACAAGCCAATAGCAGTAGCTCAGTTCCTTTCCTCCATAACCCAAGTAACCAATTGGAACTTCCAAGAGATTTTTCGAGACTCAAATGCTTCCACGAAGCCTCGTTCTCCCTCAATCGGTGAGCTCTGAAGAATCCTCTGAACCAGCTTTACTTATTCCTGGCTTTTTAGATCAATCAATGCTGGGTTGGCCAAATTGGACGTATCAATGACACGAGCCTTGAATAATTGAAAAAGTAGCCTATATAACAAGAAAGTCAAACCAGAATACGTATAGAATTTACCTCTGCTTTCGGTTAGCATTCTAGCACGACAAAGTTTTCAGCGTTCACAATAGAGTACTATATTAGTTCATTAATACGGCATACATTAAGAATACATTTCATGTGTCGAATAAGAAAACCTCACTAGATATTAGCCAATGATTTTGCAAACATAAATGACAATTCAGTTGGGTCAATATTTCTTCCTATCACCCATTTAAAGGACTCAGTTAACTAATGACAAGGAGTCTATTGGTAACCGAACAATTAAGATTATATAATAGAGAGTTTCAGGTCAAATGAGGGAGTTTTGGCTAAAATAATATACATAATTCTTCTTTTATTTTTTTCAAGTTTCTATACCAATTATTTTAAGCCCCAGTGCTATCTAAAGAGTTCTCTGAGTTTCCAATGTCAAAATTCAGAGTATCCACATATCAATTATAAGAAAAATCTCAAGCATGGTTGAGCAACACAAACCAAGAGCATTCTCCAAAGAAGTTGGCAAAATGGAGACCCCCATACTGCGTCCAATGAAATTGAGCTCATTGTGGAACATTAGAAGAACCAGATGCATCAGAAGTGAATTATGTGAGCCAGACATTCACTGCAAGATCGATCAACTCTCACTAAGCCACTTTTAAACACGGCTGACTTTGCCAGGATCCTGCAATTAGAAAAACAAGGGCCTAAAAATTTTGCTTCTTCAGAAAGATGACTTCTGCTGCAAAAATTTTTTCAATGACTTGTTCAAAAATTTGTTCAAGGACATTGAGTGGCTAAAAATCTATGTATGATGAGAATTGTGACACAAAGACATAGCCAAAAGTATCTTACCACACTACACATAATTGTCAAATGAATAAGGGATAAACAACACATTGTTTCTTACATCTGCAATCCATCAACCTCCACTTATTTCAACCTTCCTCATGCAAATCTTCATTTGTCTTCTTTTTTTTTTTGGGTAAATGCAAATCTTTAATCATTTGACATGTTTAAAGTTGAGAATTTCTGCTCTCTCAGAATAATCTTTTGTTTTTAATAACAAAAACTGATAAAGCAAAAGAAAAGGACAATCACTGTCTGCTTCTTTCCCATGCAATTAAGCAAATTGATAGAACTCATTAGGAATATAGTTTTCAAGAGAAGATTTTTCTGCAATACTCCTGCAAAGTACCTGAGATATGGAAAGAATGTAATGAGACCAAAGAAGAAGCCAGATCCAATGTACCTCTTGCTAATTGCCTTAAAGCTGTAGCTAGCTTGAAATTGCTTGGGAAGAGAAGCATTCCAGGTTGGACAATTGTCAAGCACCACTTTGAAGGCCAAGGCAAGATCTCATCTCACATTCGGTCAAGCTCAACCCTGACAAGAAAACACCAAGGAAGCATAAGCATTTCTAAGTTTAATACCAGAAAAAGCAGATAATGCTCTGCACTTGTCTCAAAACATGTCATCCTAGTACTTAACCCAAAAAAACAAAGAAGAAGAAGAAAGAAAGAAAAAGAAAATCGTACTTTCACGCATGTGGATGTCTTCACTCAAGAGCTGTCCGTTTGGCCTCCCATTATAAAGTATGAGTACAATGACTTTAGAATGAGCACTCGCAAGCTTGCAGTATCTAAATCCAATTTGCAATGGATTGACAACAAGAGTTAGCAAGCCTGCAAAACTAAACATCCAGTTTCGTTACTTCACAATCCCACAGCAGAAACAAATAGGAATAGGTCAACATTACAAAAGGGGGAAAAAAATTTTGTCACCCAGAAGTAACCTTATCCTTTGAATCAAGCAGATACTAGAATCATTAACCCCCTCCCCCTACTTCTTATGGAACAAAAAACCAGTAGTCAATACATGCATTTTGCACTTTGACCTAACCTAAGCCAAGACCAAACAAGATCTCCTAGGTTCTGCCCATGGTGATGATCAAAAACTGAACAATGGAAGAATTGGATAGAAAAAGGTGGTCTCTGTTTAAGCACAGAGAATCAAACTTGCCTCATCAGACAACGTGCTGCCAGTGAAATCCTTAAGCTTAACTTCTATCAATTTCATTTTCAGGTAACAATCATCTTCCACAATTGCGGGCAATACATTTTCAGAACAATTGAATGAATATAATGGCTCCATATGGAGTTGATAAAACATATACCTGGAAAATGAGCAGAAGTATAACACCTGCAAAGATCATGAGCAGTTGACATCTATGAGAGATAGACTGTCCCCATCTTGGACCATGTTTATTATGATGTCAATGGGTTCATCTGCAATGCAAAACCTGATGTAGCTTACAGAGTATGAGAATATTAGTTTTGAGATGATGCCCGTAATGTGTCTTACAGGAATCCTCATTTGACATGTGACCTATGGTGCCTTAAATCATTCAGCCACTTTTGGCAAAGATTTTCAGCCTTCTCGTGCCATCCAAGTTGCCGGTACTTCTTTTTGAGAATCTTGAATGGAACAGGATCCATTTTTAAGTTGGATTTTATTATTACATCAAAGAACTCTTCTGCTTTATGGATGTCACCTCTCGAACAATGACCCCTCATTAGTTCAGAATAGGTAATTATATCAGGCATACATCCAACTCTCAGCATCTCATCATATAACTGAAGTGCAACAGAAATATGGCCTAGACTACATGCAGCACCAATTAACAGATTATAAGTAACTACATCGGCATATATCCCATTCGATTGCATGTCTTTCTTGACCAAGTAAGCACCATTGATATTCTGTGTCTTCAGTAGTGCATGAATCAGAGCATTACAAGTAAACACATTAGGTGTTACACAAAAAGCTAGCATTTGGTCTCTAACCAACAGTGCATTGTTCAGATCTCCCCTTTTTCCATGAGCATAAATAACAAAATTCCAAATAAATGCCTCAGGCACATTTGATTTCTCTAACATATGTTGTAAGATTGCATTCACACTAGCAGTATCTTCATGAATACATAGTCCTCTAAAGATTGTTTTGTATGAAACATTATCAGGAGCAACTCCATTCTTCAACATGATACTGTAAATGTAAGAAGCCTCTCTAACTTTTCCTTCTTTGAAAAAACCATTCAAAAGAATATTATAGGTATAAACATCAGGAAGAAAACCCCTCTTCAGCATTTCACAAAAGCACCCGTATGCATATTTCACCTTTCCATTAGTGCAAAACCCATGAATAAGAACATTAAAGGCAATAATATCCATTTGGTTAAGCTTCTGAGACATCTTGCTCCGAAGATAAAGAGCCTCAATCACGTCTCCCTTCTTAAAATAATTATCCATAAATATGGTCGTGGTAATTAAATCTGATGTTACCTTGTCGTCATCCTCTTCAATTATCTCCTCAAGAAGCCTCTTGGCATCCTCTAA
>JAMXBC010000757.1:0-14250 GCA_024138005.1 Lumnitzera racemosa
AACGGGGTTGGGATTTGTTTAAAAACATCTTCAGCTTGAAAGCAAATAAAACCCTAACTATAAAAAACCCCTTAAAATTTCTGGAGGACTTTTTGACTCCATGGAGAAAATGTTTAAATTTCCCAAGGATTAGGGTAAGTACTTCAGACTATTGACGTTTTCTTTGCTTACTTTGTAAAATCTTGCTTAGAAAGAGAGCCCTATAGTATAAGCACTATATTGTTTGGTAGGGGAGCAAACTTATAGATCTTTAGAATTCGACATTAGATTTACTTATGGATTTAAACATACCAGCTATACGAAACCTACTTATTCAGGTTTTTTTGGAGCAAGTCTTATGTTGACTCTTTTGACCCCTTTGGGGGTCTCATTCCGGGTTTTAAAGACTCTTATTGACCCTTAACCCCCATTTTTAGTGAGTAAAGGCAGGTTGGGCATCGAGCTGTATTCTCAAAGGATCATAGGATGGCAACCAACATTGCTTGAGATCGATATCCAGGAGCGAGATCCCTTAGGGGAGAAGATAAGTAAAATTTTGGGTTTATTTGTGTCATGAATGATGAGATTGAGATATTAGATAAGCAAAATGCCAAAAGCCTTTGCTTTGGATAGATGGAGATGATGAAGCCAAGTGGGGTTACCCCAAATGAAATCCTAAGAGGATGCACCCCCCGGGTGGACGAGCAATGCCCCTGATACCTTATAGAGTTAAATGGATAGAGGAATAAGATGAGATTAGAGAGCCTACCCTTGACCTTAACCTTCAATCTAGGATCCTGAGAAGAGCACGGGCAATTATCAACTTACTCTAGAGGGGTTTTTAATGGAGATAACTTCAATGATTAAATGATTGGGGTTCCATGGGCACCCATCCTATGCGATTTTTCTGAGGTTGAGATTGGGTTTAACCCCCACCCCAAAATGAAGATATTGATATGCTTTTGTATGAGGTCACTAAATTTAGATTTTTTTTGATTTTATATCTAAAAAATGTGTTGCAATGTTATAAAATCTCGATCATGTTAAGATTTTTTAGATGTAATATGGTGGGGCTCACCCTTTTGAAGTGACTACCCCTTAGTGTAACCCCATTTTTGAAAGGAATTAATAAAATGGAATGTTTTTTTCTATTCAAGTTGTGATTATTTCTCTTTTTGTTATAAATGTAAATTTAAGTTTAGAATTTTCCCTTTTACTTAAAAAACTGTTGAATTGTGTTTACCTTTTAAAGAGGGGAGATCACCCTAGATCCGCTAGAGCAGAATCCTCTTAGAGATGAAAAAAAGGGGTTTTTTTAAAGGGACAAAAGATGCTAAGGAACTTTTTAGAATGATAAGACCCCACCAACTCCCGTTCTAACCCCCTTATACCATGGGGGAGGTCCTTCGCTCCACCACCCCCCAAATTAAACGGGTACCTTAGCTCTTGCAAAAAACCCCAAATCCTCAACCTAGCGGTCCTTTAAAATCGGAGTTTACAAGTATAAAGGACTTTAATGGATAGCCATTTGCCTAAAGAGGTAGAGATTGTCAGTAGATTGACAGACTTTTTAAGCATTGAATTCCTCATCACCCGTAAGTAAATTATGGGGATTTTATATGCTGAGCCTATCTAGGGGCTAGGGGGGGTCAAAGAAAAGGATAGCTAAAAAACTAACATTTTTGAGGGATTAGGGGAGAGTTCATTTCCAAATTTTTTCCCAAGTCTTTGAAGCTGTAGTACAATGATCTTTTCTCTCTATTAAAGAGGGAAAACCTACCTAAAATTTTTAAAAAAGGTTTTTCCCCTTTTTTTAAAAAAAAGGGGGTTAAACCCCCCAAAAAAAATTTTTTTTGGCCCCTTTTTAAGGGCCCCTTTTTAAAATTTTTTTTTTAAAAATCCAAAAATTTTTTTTTTTAAAATTAATTTTTTATTTTTTGGGGGGTTTTTTTTTTTTGGGGGGGGTTTTTTGGGGGGGTTTTTAAAGGGGAAAAAAAGGGGAAATTTTAAAAAAATTTTTTTTTCCGGAAAAAAATTTTTGTTTTGGGGGAAAATTTCCCAAAAAAAAATTTTAAAAAAAAAAAGTTTCCCCAAAAAAAATTTTTTTTAAAATTTTAAAAAATTTTTATTTAAAAAATGGGAAAAAGGGGGAAAAAAACCCCCAAAACCCTTTTTTTTTTAACCCCTTTTTAAAAATTTTTTTTTTAAAAAAAATTTGGGCCCCCTTTTTTTAAAAAAATTTTAAAAAAGTCCAAAAAGGGGGGGAAAAATAAAAGGGGGGGGGGGGGTTTTTTTTTTTTTTTTTAAAAAAAAAAATTTTTTTTTTTTTGGGTTTACCAAAAAAAAAAATTTTTTTTTTCTATTTTGGGGGGGGAAAAAAAAAAAAAATTTTTAAAAAAAAAAAGGAAAAAAGGGGGTTTTTTTCCTTTTTTTTTTTTTTTTAAAATTTTTTTTTTTTAAAAAAAAAAAAAAAAAAAATTTTTTTTTTTTGGGTTTTAAATTTTTTTTTAAAATTTTCAAAAAAAAAAGGTTTTTTTAAATTTTTTTAAAAAAACCCTTTAAAATTTTTTGGGGAAAAACCCGAAACTTTTAAAACCCCCGGGGGGTTTTGGGGTTTTTTTTAAAAAAAAAGGAAAGGGGGTTTTTTAAAAAAAAAAATTTTTTTTGGGGGGAAAAAAGGAAAAGGTTTTTTTTTCCCCTTTTGGGGGTTTTTTTTTTAAAACCCCCTTTTTAAAAAATTTTGGGGGTTTTAAAAAAATTTTAAACCCCCCCCCCCAAAAAAATTTTTAAATTTTTTTTAAAGGGGGGGTTTTTTTTTAAATTTTTTAAAAAAAAAAAACCCCAAAAAAAAACAACCCTTTTATTTTTTTTGGGGGGAAAATTTTCCCCCAAAAATTTCCCCCCTTTTTCCCAAAAAATTTTTTAAAAAGGGGGGGGGCCCCCTTTTTAAAATTAAAACGGGGGTGAAAAAAATTTGGTTTTAAAAAAATTTTCCCCCCAAAAGGGGGGGTTTTTTAAAATTTTTAAAAAAATTAAAAAATTTTTTTTTTTTAAAAAAATTTTAAAAATTTTGGGAAAAAATTTTTTTTTAAAAAAAAAAAAAAAAAAATTTTTTCCCCAAAAAAAAAAGGGAAAAAAGGTTGGAAATTTTTCCCCCCCCCCCCCTTTTTTTAAAACCCCAAAAAAAAACCCGGGGGTTTTTTTTTTTAAATTTTTTTTTGGTTTTTTTTTAAAAAATTTTTTTGGGGGGAAAAAAATTTTTTTTTAAAAAAAATTTTTTAAAGGGGCCCCCGGGGGTTTTTGGGGGGAAAAAAAAAAAAAAATTTAAAAAAAGGTCCCCGGGAAAAAAAAGGGGGGGGGGGGTTTTGGGGTTTTTTAAAAAAAAACCCCCGGGGGGTTAAATTTTTTTAAAAAACCCCCCAAAAAAAAAATTTTGGAAAAAGGGTTTTTAATTTCCCCCTTTTTTTTAAAAATTTTGGTTTAAATTTTAAAAAGGGGCCCCTTTTTTTTTTTAAAAAAAACCCCCCTTTTTTTTTAAAAAAAAATTTTTAAAAAAAAAAAAAAAAATTTTATTGGGGCCCCAAAACCCCCAGGGGGTTTTTTTTTTGGGGGAAAAAATTTTTTTGGGGAAAATTTAAAAAAAAAAAATTTTCCCCAAAATAATAATTTTTAAAAAATTTTTTAAAAAAAAAAAAAAGGGTTTTTTAAAAAATTTTAAAAAAAGGGGGGGGGGTTAAGGAAAACCCTTTAAATTAAAAAAAATTTTTGAAATTTTTGGGGGTTTTTTAAAAAAAACCAAATTAAATTTTTTTAAAAAATTTTTTTTTAAAAAAAAAAATTTTTTTTTTAAAAAAAATTTTTAAAAAAATTTAAATTTTCCCTTTTAAAAAAATTTTAAAAAAAGAAAAAAATTTCCCCTTTTAAAAAAAAATTTTTTGGGGGGGGTTTTTTTTAAAAAAAAGGTTAAAAATTTTTTTTTTAAAATTAAAAAGGGGGGAAAAAAAAACCCCCCCCCCCTTTTTTGGTTTTAAAAAAGGGTTTGAAAATTTTTATTAAAACCTTTTAAAAAACCAAATTAAAAAGTTTTTTTTAAAAAAATAAAAAAAAGGGGGGGAAATTTTTTTTTTGGGTTTTTTAAAAAAAAAATTTTAAAACCCCCAAAAATTTTAAAAAATTTAAAAATTTTAAAAATTTTTTTTAAAAAAAAAACCCCCTTTTGGGGCCGGGTTTAAAAAAAAAAATGGGAAAAAAATTTTTTTAAAAAAAAAATTTTTTAAAAAAATTAAAAAACCCCCCTTTTTTTTTTTTTTTTTAAAAAAAAAAAAAAGGGGGGGGTTTTTTTTAAAAAAAATTTAATTTTTAATTTTGGGGGAAAAAATTTTTTTTTTTTAAAAAAAAAAAAAAAAAAAAGGGTTTTTTTTTTAAAAAAAAAAAAAAAAAGAAAAAATTTTAAAATTTTCCCCTTTAAAAGAAAAATTTTAAAAAAGAAAAAATTTGGAAAAATTTTAAAAAAAAAAAAGGGAAAAAATTTAAAAAAAAAACCCGGGGTTTTTTTTAAAAAGGGGGGGAAAAAAAAAAAAAATTTTTGTTTTTTAAAAAAAACCTTGGAAAATTTTTTAAAATTTTTTTTTGTTAAATTAAAAAAAATTAAAATTTTTTTTTTTTTTTTTTTTTTTTTTGGTAAATTTTTGCATCTTCTTTACCTGATAAACCCAAAAAGTGTGTAACAAACCCTTAAAGCTTTCCCGGGACCTGGGGCTCTAGCCAAAGTTTTTTGGGAATAATAAATTTTATAGGTTTTTAAGCTAAATATTTGGTGGAACCCTTCATACCTTATTAAAAACAAAATCAAAAAAGTTTTTTAATAAGTATGAAGAATTAAACAAGCATGTATAATGCAACGTATGTCCTTTTTGGTTTTTAATACATAAAACCCCCTTTTTAACACCTACAATTGCTTGGGTTAGGAAATATTTGGGTTTAATTAGGCCCAAGTACCCGTAGAAAAACCTTAACTGAAGGTGCCTTTTTAAACCCGAGTTTTCCCCAAAAGGGTCGAGGCAAGAATATGTCATAAAAAAAGAAATGTTTTACGAAAATAATTCAATACGTAGTACGAAATTTGGACCCAAACTAACCCTGTTTCTCCTGTCTTTTGGGCATGATTTTGGATCCCTTTTGAATTATGATTATAAGATGAAATGCATGCCCGGTTTTAATTAAGAGTCAAATATTTTTAGTTTAAGTTTTGGGTGGTTAAAAAATTTTATTAAAAAAATTTCCCATTACCCTAAATTTCTAATGCAAAAAGAAATAGAGGTTTGTAACAGTTAAGATTTTTTAAAAAAAAAAAAATCAATCTTAAAAGCACAACCTTATTCCTTTATGCCCCAACATGAAACAAGTTCAATTATTGATTTGATTAAACAATTCGTGCTAAAAGCATAAGAAAAGAAAACAAAGGAGTGAAAAAATCCCCAAACCATGATACCCCAACAGTCCCAATTCTTCGACTGCACCCAAACTCAGAAATCGTTGTCATTAAAAGTATAAAATTTAAAAGGTTAGGGAAGTTTTTATTTGCATTAGCTACCTAGGTTATTCCCTCACTCCCTTTGTTTTGGTTGTTTTTTTTTTTTTGAAAGATTTTTTCTTTTAACTCTATTTTCTATTATTTTTATAGTCTTTTTCATCTTTTTTTTTAATGTTCTTTCTTTTTTGGTAAGGTTATTTTTTTTTTTTTTAGGTTAGTAATTTTTCGGGTTTGGGCCTTAAAAGGGGTGTGGGCCCAAAGGGTTGAGTTGGGTTACTATAGATTTTAGTTTTGGGTTAGGACCCGGGTTTTTTTTACACCCATTATGCTTAATAATTTTAGGTTTTCTTTTAAGGTTTTTTAAATTTTGGGAATTTTCTCCCTAAACCCACTTAAAAATTTTTAAAATGTAGGTTTGGTGATATTCTTATGGGCCTTTAAATGGGATTCTTACTAATTTTAAAGTCAAAATCACTAAAGTTCCTAGGGAAAGTTTTTGGATAGGTTTTTGGGGCTTATTGGGTCTTTTAAAAATTAAAAAAAATTTTTCATTCAAGCCTTAAATTTAAAGGGTTTTGATATCTGGTCACTTATCCTTATGGATCAAATTTTAGTTTTTTTAGGTTTTTTGAGTTTAAATTTCCCCTTTTTAGGGTTTTGGGGCCCAAAAACCTATTTTGTCTTTTTAGGTTTTAAGCCTAACATTAAAACTTTTTTTGCCACTTTTTTAATTTTTACAGGTCGGGGGATTAAATTTATAGTTTTTTTTAAACACTATTTTTGGGCCCTTAATCATAATTAAGAAACCCATATGTTTTCATCATTATAATTTAAAATTTCAAGTTTAAAAAGTGTATAAAATTTGAGGTTGGAAATGAAAATTTGGTGACATGCAAAAGAAGTGGGGTTTCATGCATTTTTAAATTTAAACTAGGAAAAAAACCCAATATCCCACTAAAAGTTTCTTATTAGTTTTAAAAACCTTTTAAAAGTGTGTTTTTTTTCAAACCCTTTACTTGTTCTTCATAAAAACCTAAAAAATTTTAAAAAATTGCTGTAAAGTAAATTTCATTCAAAAAAAATTAAAGGGGTTTTTAACACTATTTTTCAAGAAAAACAAATTTTAGTCCTTAGGAGCAAGGGTATGGATGGCCTCCTTGTATGTGTGTGTGTAAGTTTTTGTGTGTATCCCAAGGGAAAGGGGGTGTGTATAAAAAAAAGGATGGGGGGAATGTTTTTTGGGTACCCGTGAGGCTTGGGGTAGGGGGTTTTGGTATGGTGGTGGTAGTGGTAAAGTGGTCGATAGCGTTTGGTATATGAAACCAATGGAAGGGGGATGGAGGGGGTTTGGGGGTTTTTTTTTGAGAGGCTTACGAGGGTTTGTATTTTATAAAAAATAAGATGAATGAGGGAAATGGGAGGGGGTATGGCGGGATGAAATGGGGAATGCGGGGGGGGCCCAAATGGGGGTTTTTTGGGAAAAACAAGGGACATGGTTTAAAAAGGGGATCATGTACTCCCCTACTTTTTTTACCATTTAAAGGGAAAGATCTTACCCCTTTAAAGGGTTTTCAAGATTTTTTTTGGTCATTAGTGCTTTTGTCTCTTGGTCCTTAATTAAGTTTAACTTGTAGTTAATTAAGATGAAATGAGGGTTTGGTTTTGGATTGGGGAAATTTTGTTAGGGGGTTTTAGCCCAAAATTGGGGGCCTTTTAAGGGTGTAATTGGAAATATGTTTAAGGTTTTTTTCGAATTTGTAAAACTTTATTTAATTTTAAGACTTAGACATGGTTTAAAGGTTTTTTTTGAGTTTGTGCCCGTTTTTTGTAAAAACTACTGTTTTCCAAAAAGGGCCCTTTAAAAATTTAAAAATAATGGATAAAAATTCTCGTTAAGTATACAATGGGTTGGGGATCCGACTTGAAAAAAAAACTTAATTTTTTTTTCTAGTTTTTTTTTGGGGTGGTGGGTTTCCCAAAACTTATGAGCCCTTGCAATTGTGAGTACTTAAAGTTAGGAGGAGGCTGGCCTTTGCCCCCAAAAGGGTTTTTTCTCAAGCTTTTTTTTTTTATCTTCTTTTTTTTTTCTCTAATTTTGGGTTTTATTTTTTATTTTAATTATAAAATTTTTTTTAAAAGGGGTTTTTTATGCATTAAATTTGAAGTGGAAAATGATCAAAAACGGTTTTAAATTTTTTTTAAAAAAAGTTGACAAAAAAAACAAATTTTAAAATTTTAAAAATAAAATTTGGGATCAAATAGAAAAAAAAAGATTAAAGACTAAAAAAAAGAGCCGATATTTAGGGAAAATTTTTACTCTTAAAAATTTTTCCAATTAACATATTTGAGGGTGTATATTCTCTATATGCATTAGAAAATAAAATAAAAACTTCTCCCTTATTCACAATTTTTGGTCTTGATATTTAAAATTTTTATGTACTATTGAAAGAAAATTTTTGATGAAGGAAAATTAAGATGGGAAAGAAAATTTTTTTGTTTTAATAGTAAAAAATTTAATAATTGATTAAAATTTTTGCTATTTAAAAAAAAAAGGGGGTTTTTCCCACTTTTGTGATTTAGATTTTTAAATTATTTTTTCCCTTAACTTGCAAATTTAAAATATTAAAAGAAATAAAATATAGAAAATTTTTTAAAATAAAAAAACATTTAAAAATTTAAATTTTTTTCTTTGTCATAGTATTTTTTTTATTATAAAAAAAACTTTTTTAAATTTTACAGGGAAAATTTAAGATATGTAGTAAATAATATAACATTAAAAAAATTTTTTTTTTTTTTTACACACTTTTGATATTTTGAAAGGCCCTTTTAAAAATAGTAAAAAAGGGAAAAAAAAATATTTATTTCTGTGACGCCGATAACTCTAGAAAAATTACGGTCCTTATGTAAGATCCCTTAAAATTGGAGGGGAAATATGTGAAAATGTTGGCCCAAGGGCACAAGTTAAAAGGGTATATTTTTAGATTTCTTTTTTTTCACCCTTTTAAAGGGGCCTCAGATGATAGATAAAAAGGTTTTTGGTGGTGTCTCACTATTTTTTGGGCCAAAGCATTTAAAATTTGGGATGAATGTGAAAAAATTGTTCGGGGAAACAAGGTGATTTAAAATTTTTGTTTAAATTTACTTTTTAATAAAAGTTTAATAATTTTCCCTTCTCCCTTTTTAATTAATCTTTTTTTATCAAGTATAAGAAACCCCTTTTTTAGCTCCCTTAAGGGGCTATCCTCCATTTGATTCTTATTAATTAGGTTTAAATTTTCTCAGGTTTAAAGGTTTAAAATTTTTACCCATAGGTTATGTCTCATGCTTTCTAAATTAGAAAAGGGGATCGACTATGTTCATGTGAGACTATTTGCTAAGCTTTTACCCTGTTGGGACTTAAAATCTTTAAATACACTAAAAAGAGATCAAATCAACTTTTTTCTAAGTAAATTAAGTATTTAAAATGTCTTGACATAGAAATTTTGCAAAAATATAATATAAATTCAAATTTTATTTTTTGAGTATAAAAAAGTGGGGAGGAAAATTCCTTAATATATAAAAAGACTCCCTTAATGGTGAACTAAATCTAAAAAATTTAAAGACTATAACTTTAAATTTCCTAACCCTTTTCTACCTTTAACCCCCCCTACTAAGATTCATTGTATCTGATGCTTGGAAAATTCCTTAAAATTTTTGGGTTGGCTTACAAAAAAACAAGGAAACTTTTGAAAAGACCTGTAAAAAATTCTTCCCCCTTTAAATTACCCAAAATCCTACCGCCTAAGCCTTCCTAGATAACTAGTTTACTTTAAAAGTCTAAAAATTGCACAATCAAGTGGGGACTTTTTCAAGTTTTTTCACTTGGGAAAGCTAACCCCTTTTTAAACTTGGTACTAAGCATTTTTGTTGCCTTAAACCCCTTTATTACAAAAACCATTTTAAAATCTTTTTTGCCCCTATGGTCATTTACCCTTTTAAAATCATATAAAAATTTTTTACTAAGGGGTCCCAGGTCCCCCTTCCCCTTTTAAATTTGGGAAATCGCATAAGTTTATAGATGTTTTTTTTCCCTTTTTTATTTTAAAATCAATAAAAATTATCCCTTTTCCATACCATCATTTTTAGCCCCTTTAAAAAAACCCATTCCTTTTGATCATAGTACTCCCCAACAACATTTGCAAAAATTCTCATTGTTCAAAATGCATACCTCTTACCCCAACTTATTTTAGTAGGCCCCTTTTTTCCATCGAAAAGTGTATTGGCTTACTTTCACTCCCCCACCAATTTGGCTTAAGGATTTTTGGACCAAGCCCTTTTCTATCAATTTTTTTTATTTTTCTATAGTCTTTTACCCCCACCTCTTAACTTGAAGAAAATTACTTCCTCAAATTTAGGCTCTTTTTACCCTTTGAATTTCCTTTTTTAGGCAAAATTAGATTTGGGGGAAACTCTTTTTTAAAAACCTTAAACCCATTTCTTTTTTTTCACCCAAAAAACATCTTTCATTCCCCTTTTTACTAAACCCTTTGCGATCTAATTTAAAAGGTTTCTTTGTTTTTTCCCCTCCAAAGACTTGCACAAACCCCAAAAGCCTTGGGCCCTTTGGTAAGGTTACGTGACAAAAGGGCAAAGTATTTTTTGCCCCCTTTATCCATAATCATGGGTTTTAGACATATTTTTGCCCCCTTTTAATTTTTTTTAAATTTCTTTAAGAATAGGGGAAAAGGGGGCCAAATTTAAAAAAAAAAAAAAAAAAAGGGAAAAAAATAGAAAAAAAACCCAAAAAAAAAAGGAAAAAAATTTAAAACTAGAAAAAAAAAAAAGAAGAAATTTGTGTTTAGGGAAAAAAAAGGGTCAAATTTGGGGCCTATTTAGGCCAAAACATTTAATGGACTAAGTGCATTTAAAATCAATTGTAAAATATTTCCCAATTTTTTTGATTTTGGACCTATATTTATTTTTTTTTTTTTAAAAACCCAAAATTTTTTTTCCCAAAAGGTTAAGTTAATTTATTTTTTTCATCAAAATTTGGCCCAAATTTTAAAAATTAAAAAAATAGATTTAAAAAGGTCTTTAATTTTTATTATTTTGGAAAGGAATTAATTTTGAATTAAACCCGAAAAAAATACAAAAAATTTAAAACTTTAAAATTTTAAAGAATCGTGTTCATTTTGAAATATTTTTCAATATTGCATAATAGGCCCGTGGGTCTTAAAAAATTTGGGACTTTTAATTTGTTGGAACCCGTCAAAAAGGGGTTTTTATTTTTTCCTAAATTGGATTTTTTGTTTAAATCCGATCTAAGCCATTTATAAAATTTATAAATCCTTTTTGTAAGAATAGAAAATTTAAAATGAAAGCTTTTGTAGCTAGCTAGTATGCAATGTGCAGGGAATTTCAAAGTTCAATTCCCCCGTTGACATTGATGCACCACTTCATTTTTTTTTTTTTTTAAATGAATGTATTGGGGACATGGTATTGGCCGACCCCAATAGAGATGGCCCTTTTCCATCCCCAATTCAAGCCCAAAAGAGAGGAAAAAGGAAAAAAAACAAAACCAGTACAAACCCTTTTTATCTTTGAGTTGATTTAAAGTACTTTTTGACATAAATTTTATAAAATTTAAAAATATGGGCCCCCCCCAAAAAAAAGGGATTTAGAGTATTTTAAAATTTAATACCCATTCATGCCCAGTTTACAATCTTCTTTAGGGTTAAATTGAGTTTTGGAAAATAAAAAAAACTTTAAAATTCTTAGTTTTTTTTTTTCCAATTTTCCATGTGACCCCCTTATTTACCTTTTGTTTTCTATGTCTTACAGGGCCCATTCTTTGCATGGAGCCCAAATTTTCTTTTTCTTATTCATTAATTACATGGCCTTTTTTTAAAAGCTTGAAGTTAGAAAAAAAAAAAAACTTTTGGTGTGTCAAAACCCTTTAAATTTAAATTTCAAATTAACCCTTTTTTTTTTGACCTTCCAAGCTTAGAGAAGCTTTAAAGGGTTTTTAAAAAAGGGGACTTGGGGACTTTTTTTAACAAAAAACCATAAATTTTTGTTTTCCCTTAATAATTTTCAAATTTTGGCTTTTTCTTCCAGGGAACCCTACTCATTTTCTCTTTTAGAAAACCCCACTTAGTGGTTTTAAAACAAAAATATCTACTCCCCCAAACTTACCCACATTGAGAACCTTAGGAACCCCCATTATTTTCTTTTAAAAGGATCCAAAACCAATTTTCCTCATACTTTTCTCTCTTGAGAAAAAACCCGGCCACTAAATCACATAAAAAACCCCCTCTAGGGGGAAAGGAATTGTCCCAATTGATTTTTTTCCCTTTTTTTAAACCCCAAAAAATTTTCCTTTTTTGATCAGGGGATTTCAAAATACTTCTTTTTCCCCCAAATTTTATACCGGGTATTTATGTGTAAATTTAGCAAAAAACTTGTAAAATTTCAAAATAAAATTAGATTTTACACCCCAAAGGGGCCCAACTTGAGAAAAAATTAAAAAAAAGCATGGGAGAGGGGTTAATTTTAAGGAATTTAATCAGTTTTATTTTTTACATGAAAGGTGATGGGGTTTAATAGGGCCCTTTGGGTTTACCCCCCTCATTCAATCAAGGACTAAGGAATGTAAGAAATTTTGCCTATCAATCAATTTTTATGCCTAGAATGTTAGGGGTGTACCGGCCTAAAACCCCGGGTTTAATTTCGAAGAGAGGTCAGGGTAAGTATAAAAAATTTTCAAGAAGGATTTTTCCCATTGATTTAATTAGTGTTTCCTTTTTATCGACTATCGATAATGCAAAAACCCTTAAAGGTTTTGAAGAGGGAAAGCAACATTTGAGGATTTTACTTTCCCAACGATTGTTTTATTTGGTAATAAAATAAAAAAAACTGCATTATATAAACTCATGAAAGGGAGGCCTTTTTTCATTCTTTTTTATTTCTTTCTTTTTTTGGCTTAAAATTTTTTATGTGTAGGGGACTTCCCGGTTTGATTTAGGTATTTTGGGGGGTTCCCAAATAAAAAATGTGGGGGGAAACATTGGGTTTAAATGCGGGAAATTTAAATAGGGATTACTCTTTTTCATGATGTTTCTCTCTTGGGCCGATTTCTTTTTTTAGATGTTGTTTTTGTTTTTTTGTTGCATTTAATGAGCTTATGAATCTTTTGTGGATTATTATGGGGGTTGTTGGTTATTTCTATTATATAAAAGGATTTTGTTTTTAGTTATCAAAAAAGGGTTTTTTCCCGGTGTAGTAATGCTTTAGTTTAAAGGGTTTATGTCTTAAAAACATTGATTCTTTTAATCTGTATAACTAGATAATAGGGGATTGGGATTTGGGACATATTCAAAATTCTTTGGGGGTTTTTGGTTGCTTTAGCGAATAATGTTTCCCCTTGCATTGCGAGTTGGGAGGAATACCCAAAACTTTTTATCCCAATTAATGACTCATGTGTTTGGTTCATGCGAAATTCTCTTGAGAGTTGGGAATCCTTTGTTTATTGAAAAAAATTAGAGTTCAAAAGTTGTAATTTTATGAACATAAAAAATTATTGTTACCTAGATTGGGAGAACAGTGAGTCTATTTACTTAGCTAAAAACCCTTCTCCCCATGGATATGACCTTGACTTATTTTTTTTTATTTAAACGTGCCCTAGTACATTTGTAGTTAATCGCTTAAAAATTTTTGTTTTAAGAAACTATACATTTTTGGGGTTTAATTTTTCAAGTGTTAAAAATGGTAAAGTTTTGGAGTCATTGTGAGGAGAAGTAAGTCCAGTAATATTAGATAAAAAGAATTAAGACTAAGCTCTAATTATAAATTTTAGTTGGTAGAATAGTATAGTGTAGTTTTGCCTTAATTTATATTGTTTTGTGATTAAAGTTCAAATATTTTATTTTTGTTCTTTTGAAATTTTGGGGTTTTTATTTGAGTTGCTAAAATTTATAAAGGGTTTTAAGCCCTTTTTTGTTGGGAAAGATTGCTCTTGTGCAAAATTTTTCTTTAGCTAATTTTTAAATTTTGCTAGGATATTGTTGATATATTGCTTTATTTTGTGGTTTTTAGTTTGGAGAACAGTCAGAAATTTAAGGAAATGGAAAGTTAGACCCTATCAAGAAGGTCCCCCAATGTGTAAAAGAAGGGAAAAGCTCCCTCAACTATAAGAAATTTTTAAAGGGCCCCCAGTTTATCTAAAAACAAACAAGGACATGTTTCAGGTGTTTTTAGAAGAAGTTCCCAAAAAAATGGAAATATGTAAAGGGGCCCATGAATAGTGGGTTTCTTGGGGCAAGTTTGCAATAATGATGAAGAAGATGATGTTTCTTTTTGGGTAGGGAAAAGAAGTTAGAAACCCAAGGGCTAAGTTCCAAAGGAAGAAAAAGCAATGAATGAATTAAGGATACTAAGCTTGATGGTGATCCTTTAAAATTTCCAGTAAAATGGGAATAAGAGAAGGAAAAAAACCCATTGGGAAGATACAAATTAAAAGATTGCCCATTGAATTTAGAAGGGTTTGAGGGTTGGTGAGGAAGATGGGTGATGTTGTAAGTACCCCTAAAACCCATAAAAATGTTTAAAAAAAGTAAAAAAAAGGTCAAGAAAGATGGTTGGGAAAAAGGGGGGGGGATATTTAGCTTTAACAATTTAATTTGGGGAGGGAAAAGGTGGGAAAAGGGGCTCATTCTTTAGGGGTAAGGTTTCTTCAATTTGTAACCAAACCTTTTAAAGGG
>JAMXBC010000758.1:0-14245 GCA_024138005.1 Lumnitzera racemosa
ATGAATAAAATTTTTTTTTTTAGGTAAGAATTTTTTTAAAAATTGGAATAAAAGAATAATATTTAGTAAGGGTGTTTCCCCTTTTTTTTTAAAATTGTTTTTTGTGATTTTAAAAAAATTGATTTTAAGAGTAGTTAAAAAAAAGATATGTACCCCATATTATATGTGTGTGATAGGGGCTTGGTTTTTTTAAAATTTTTTGGGATTAGGTTTTTTTTTTTGAAACTTCACATAGGAAATTTTTTTTTTTTTTTTTTTTTAAAAAAAAAAAGATTAAAAAAAAAGAACTTTTAAAAAAAAAAAAATGTTTTTTTGATTTTTTATCAACAAATAAAAAAAGCCCCCAAGAGTTTTGGGCCCTTTTTAAAATTTTGTTTTTTAAAAAATTGAAATAAATTAAAAAACAAAAAAATCCATTGGTTTTTTTTTAAAAAAAAAAATTTTTAAAATTAAACAATTTTCACCAAAAAACCTTTTTAGAAAGAATAAAAGGTTCCCTCTATCTCGGCCTGACGGGTAACAATAGACCCAAACCCCTTCCCGGGAATGAAAATTTTTGTTAGAAAAATTAGCTCTTTTTTTTTTCAATTTTTTTTTTTTTTTTTCTTAAAAATTTTATAATTAAAAAAATAATGCTAAAAATTAAAAATGGGTATCATTAGGGGGGGTTAAAAAGAAAAATTTCCCCCCAAAGAATCTTCTGGTTTTTTTTATTTTTTAAATCGAAAATAAAATAGTAGCCCCCAAAACCCTTAAAAATCAATCCCCACCAAAAATTGGGGTTACGGTTTTTTTTTTTTTTTTTTTCTGACTCGGTCCCCCGGGGGTGACTTTCAAAAAAATTTTTTTTTAAAAAAAAAAAAATGTTTTTTATTCAATTTTTTTTTGTTGAGGGTTTTAAAAATTAAAAAAGGGTTTTTGGGGTTTTTTGTTTAAATTAAAAAGAAAAAAGGAGAAAAAAAAATTTTAAAAAGAAAAAACGAAAAATTAACTCGACAAAAAAGTAAAAAAAAATCACCTTAAAGGGGCCCAAAACAAAATACTTACTTCTCTATTTGTACTTTACCAAATTTGTTTAAAACAAAAAATGGAAATTGGGAAAATACCCCTCAAAACAATTGTTTTCCTTTTTAATTGGAAAATTTAAGTGCAACAAATCACTTTTAAAAAATATCCATGCTGAAAATGGAGTTTTAATCATCTTTATTTAGGCCCATGTTTTTTTGAAAAACAAAAAATTTTTAAAATAATATCTTTAAACGTAAAAAGAGAGTCCCCCTAAACACTAATATTTGCTTTTAATAATTGTAAAATAACAAGCACTCATAACCTTATATGTTTTTTTTTTCCCAAGATTTAATTTTCCCCAAAATTTTTGTTTTCAACACTTGTAGTTATCAAAATCTTAATTTCGTAGTTTGTCCTTTCCACATTAATTTTTCCATTTGCTCTAAATGCAGTTCCCCTGAAAATTCGCTACTTGGATCCTAAGTTTTTTTATTTATTTTATTTTTTTTTTTTAGTATAAAGTTTTATTAGATCAAGTTTTTTCTTTTTTTATTTTTTATTTTTTATTTTTTTATTTTTTCCTTTTTTTAAAATTTTTAAAAAAGGATACAATAAGATTCATGTCCCCCCCTTTTTACTGCTTATGGGTTAAAAGAATTCCCTTAATCTTATAATGAATGATATAAATTTGATTTTAATAATATTTTTATTTTATTTGTTAGTTTTTTTTCCTTCCCTTTTTTTTTTTGATGATAGTTGAAAAAAAGAAGGGAACATAAAAAAATCTTTACAGAAATAAACCATTGCAATTTAAAAAGTAATTAAGTTTTTTGTCAAAATTTGTGATTCCTAATGGTTTTCATTTTAAATACATAGAATTGATAAAATTATATAAAACTAGTAAAAAATAATAAGCTTGTAGAAAAATTTTACATTTTAAGTTCAAAAATAATTTATCCAAAAAAGTTTGCCAACATAAATTAAATTTTTCATCTATTTTTAACTAAAAAGAACATCAAAAAAATCATAAACCTTACGGAAATCACATTGAAACATTTGCGATTTTTAGGAACTGGTAATTTTTAAGTAATTAAATAAAAAATTTGGTAATGTTTGGTTTTAAGAATTGAAAAGGACCAAACTAAATTGGATAACCATAAGTTTGAATACCTTGGGAACCTAGTGGACCCCCCCCGTAAACTTTAAAATTTTATTCCCCTACTATTTAAAGGAAAAAACGTTAAGGTTTTCTAGATTCTATTGAAAATCTATCCTTAACCTATTAATCCTTTTACAATAAGATTTGATTTTCTCTAAATACAAAACCACATGAAAATAATGTAAAAACCAAATCAAAACCCAAAATAATAATTATTCCCCCAAAAAAACAATTCTTTCTAACTTGTACAAAAAAAAATCCAAGAACATATTAACCCATATACCCATCAAATTTAGCTCTACCCAATCATCTATTTAATCAGCAACGAAATTATAAAATCCTTTTCAACTCCCAAACCCCCCCTAATAGCAAATATTTTGATTTTTCAATATAAAAGCCCACAAAAACTTTCCTCTTAATTTTCCTGCAGCCCTATAGAAAAAAATGAAAGGGGTTTTGGGGAAACTTTAGTTTAAAAGGAATGCCATAAGCCACATTGGATGCTAAAAAAAGGGCCCCCCTGTAAAGCAAATAATGCAAAATTACATTAGGTATAACAACAATAATCAATTAATTTTCTTGAAAATTTTTGGCCCACAACTAACAAAAAAAGGGAAAATTTTTTTTAAAACCCTTGTTAAAAACCCCAAAAAACCTTGTCCCCTAAAAATAAATAATTAGAATAAAAAAAAAATAAATTTTCCCTTAATTTTTTTTAATTTCTTTTGTTAAATCAGGGTTTCCCCCGAGTCCTTGAAGCCCTAAATTTTTCCCCCCAAACCCCGTGGGGCCCCCTTTTTAAATAGATTTTTTCATTATGGGAAAAAATTCACATATGGGGCAGTAAATTTTTGCCCTCCTAAGGGGCCCTTCCCCTTACACTCCCCTTAGGATTAAGGGTCCCCCGCACAAACAATTAAAAAAATTCCCCGTAGGCAGAAAATAAAAAAGTTTTTCAATTAAATCCCCCTTATAACCCTTAGCAAGCACCACCCCAAAAAGCCCCAAGCAACCAAAAAACCCTAGAAAAAATCAAATCTAAAACCAATTTCAAAAAACAAAAAAAAAGCCATGGAAACCCCAAATCTAAAAAACTTGAAAGTTAGAACAATAAAAATTTTTTTTCTTTTTTTTTTCCATTAAAAAATCAACTAAATTTTCCCAAAAAATATTGAAGTAACCGAAAATCTTCCCTTTTTGGGTAACACTTTCCCCTTAAAAGGCTCCTTAAAAATATCTTTTCTCAAGGATTTTTAAAAAGGTTTAAAAAATGGCTAAAAATTGAAGGGTATAAATCAAAAAAGTTGGGGGTTAGGAAAGGAAAGACTAAAAAATAACTTGGAATGGGGAAAATTTTTGGGGTTTTTTAAAAGTGGAAGTTTTCAAATAGAGGTTTTTCTTTTTTGTAAAACATGTTTTGTTAAAAAAGGGGTTTAAATACCTTCAAGTACAAAAAAAAAGGTTTTTAAAGTTTAAAAAACTTTTAAAAAAATAGGCCCCAGAAAATAAGGGAAATTAATTTTTTTAAAAAAAAAGGAAAGGAAAAAAAAAAAATTTTTTTTAACCTTCTAGTGGTTAAAAACTAGTCCACAATGGTTTTCAAAAGGGAAAAAAAAGTTTTACTGGTCCCCTTTAAAATGCCCCCTTTAATAACCCCGAAAAAAAGGTTTTTTAAATGAGCCTTAAAAGGTTTTTTCCCCCTTTTGGAACTAACCCTTAAAGTTTTTTTGCCGAGATAGCAAAAAAAAACTTCAAAATTCCGCTTTTTCCCCCAAAAACAACCAAAAAACCCAAAAAATTTTTTCTTCTTACTTTCCCCAAAAACCCTTTTTTTTTACTCCATTAAAAAACCCCCATCAAAAAAACCATTTTTTTTTTAAAAACACCCCCCAAAATTAAAAAGTTTCCCCCTCAGAAATTTTAAAAAAAACCAACCTTAAAAACCTAATTTTCCCTAAACAAACCTTTAAGAAACCAACTCCCCAAAAATAAAAATTAAGAAAAAAAAGAATTTGAAGTACACCCCCAAATTGAAATTTAAGAAAAACAGGTGGGAAACTAAGAGCAACTAAAACCTAAAAAAAATTTTAATTTGAAAATTTAAGCACATAAAAAATTTTGGATTTTTAAGAGATTAGTTAAAAGTTTAAAATTTTTTTGGAAAAAAGGATTATTTTTTAAGGGAAATAAGCTTTTAAAAAAAAAAAAAGTCCCCCCAAAAACTTAGTTCCCCCCCCTTTTAAACCTCAAAAAACCCCGATTTTTTTTTCCCATGAAAATTTTTTTTCCCCCTTTAAAGAAGGGGTTTAAGTTTCCCCTTTAATGTTAGCGTTTTTTTGGAGGGGTTTCCCCCCCCCGGAAAAAAAGAAAGAAAAAAAAAAAAAGGAATTTTTAAATTGGGGGTAAGGGGGTAATAGGGCAGTAGAATGGGGAAAAAAAAAATCAACTAAAAATTTAAAAGGTTTTTAAGAAAATTTTTGTTTTGGTTTTTTAAAATTCCCCCCCCTTTTGCCCCCCCTTAATTTTGAAAGCAAATTTTTCCCCCCTTTTAATTTTAATCCCCCTTAAAAACCCCTTACTTTTTTAAAAAAAACCCCCTTAAAAAAAAAATTTTTGGGGCCCCCCAAAAAAAGTCCCACCCAATTTTTTCCCCTTTAAAAAAGATTGTGATAATCTTCCCCTCCCATTTTTTTTTTTTAATGCTTCCCAATATACCTTTTTCCCACCCCCTGCCCCCAAAAAAAAAATCAAAAAAAAAATAAAACCCCAAAAAATTTAGCCCCCCCCGTAAAAAGTCCCCCCCCCCCCAAAAACAATTTTTTTGTCCCCCCTTAAAAAACAAAAACAAATCCCCCAAAATTTAAAAAGACACAAAACAATAAATCCTAAAAACCCCCTTTAAAGGTGGAAAAAAACGAATTTTTACAAAATTCCCAAAAAAATTTAACTCCAAAAAAAGAATTTTTCCTTTCCCCTAAAAGAAAACAATTTTTTAATTAGATCAAAAAAAATCTTAATCCAACTATAAATTTCCCCAATTTAAACGTATAAAATAAAAATTGAATTGAAAAAACAAAAAAAGGGCCCTTTTTAAAGTAACCAAAACCATTTTTGTTTCCTAAAAATTTTCTTTAAAACAAATTTTGCCTCAAAAGAAACCAATAAGAAAATTCCCACAAAAAAATTTAATTTTTAAAGGATTGGTTCTTACAGATTAACTTTCATCCCCAATACCCCTTTCCCCAATCATCCCTTTTAATCCCCCCCCTTAGCTGCAAAAAATTTTTTCAAAAATCCCCCCCCCTAAACTTTCCCAAATTATGTACTTTTAAAAATCCCCCGATCAATTTTTTTCTACTTCCCGTCCCTTTTTTTTCCCCCTTAGATCAAATTTTAAATTGTTTTAGAGTTTTTAAATGTTTAACATTGAAAATTAATGTTTTTCTTAACTTTTAATTTTTAATTTTAACTTTTAAAATAATTTTGTTAGTTCAATTTTGGATCCATTTTTTCCCCAATGTTTTGGGTTTTTATCACTTTAAACCCCCTTTTAACAATTACCCAAAAAAAGTTTATATTTCTACAACTTAGACATAATATGCATTAATGGGGGCGAAAAAAACGTCCAAAAAACATCCCCTAACTTGACCCTAAGAAACAAATCTCGACTAAAAACCAACAAAATAGATGCAAACCCCTTACAATTTTTAAAAACAAACTAACCCCCACAACCCAAAGACCCTAAAAAAGGGGCCATTTTATCCATACTGCAATTTGGTAAAACACCCATTTTAAAAAAATTTCCCCCAAAAAAAATTTTTTTTATCTTTTTCTCAAATTAAAATTTTTTTATTCCCCCACAATTTTCCCTTCTTTTACGCAAACTGTTTTAAATTTTTTTTGGGGAGGTTTTTTTGGAGTAAAACCCCCCTCATATTTGGATAAAATTTATTAAAAAATTTAAATTTTTTTCCCCCCAATTTAAACGCCCTCTATTTTTTATACATTTAAAACAAAGTAAAAATTAGGGAATTGTGTTTTTTTTTTCTAAAGTTTTTATTTTCCTTTTCCCCCCTTATTTGGGGGTTTGTTTTTTTATTAAATTTTAAGTTTTTTCCCTAAAAATTTTTTTCTGTTTTTAATCTTGGAAAATTTTTTAAAGAACTTTTAAATTTAATCTGCCCCCGAAAGGGGAAAAAAGCTTTTAACTAATCCTTTTATCATCCCCCCCATCCACTTTCTTTTTTTCCTCTTTTTTCCCCAAAACCAACACTTTTGGCATACATAGCACAACATAATAAAAAGGTTGAAAAAAAAATAATGGTCAGGGGGGGGAAAAGGTTAAAAAAAGAAAAAAAAGTAAGCACTTTTTAAAAATCAAGGTCCCCCCAAGGGGAAAAAAAAAAGGAAAAAAAGAATTGGGAAAAAAAAAGTAAAGAGGGAAAAAAATAAGGAATTTTTTGCCTACAAGTACAAGGGTTAAAAAGGAAACCCCCTACCTTTTTTACTTTATTTTTTAAAAAAAGGTTTTTTTTTAAAACCCTTTTCTCCTTGATCGCCTTATCCCCCAATAATGACAATTTGCCCCTTGTTTTTTTCCTAGGATTTAGTCCCCCCCCCCCCAAAAACATTTTTTGTTATTAGTCCCCTTTAAGTCCCCCCCTAGTAAAAACCCTCAACCCCTTTAAACCCCCTTTTTATGATCCCATCTCTTTTTGTTTCCCCCCAGAAAACTTTCCAAAATTAAGTGCTTTGGTTTCCCCCTAACATAGTTTTTTTTTTTGAGCAACGTTAAAATTAATTTTCCCCCCCCCCAGTAAAACAATTAAACCTAAAAAATCCCCCGATAAACAAAATTAAAAATTGAAAAGCCCCGGGGAAAAATAATGTTTTACCCAAACCCCCGCTATGTAAATTCCCCCAAAATAATCGGAAAAAATAAAGCTCTAGACCATCAAAGTCCCCCCCCTCCCCTTTAAATTTTTTTCAATAGTAACAAAAAGTTAAAATTTCCCCCAAATATAACCTAAATGAACCACATGCAGAAGGAATTTTATCCCCCATAACAAACTTTCCCCCAAAAAACAATTCTTTTTAACTTAATATAAATAAAATCCTAACAATAGAATTCTAAAAACCCTAAAACTAAAACTTTTACCCCTAACCAATCATTTAATTAGTTTTTAACCAAAAATTGAGTTAAAAAAAACCCTTTCCCCTTTTTGGACATTTTGAAAACAGTAAAAGTTTTTTGATTGTAAAAAATTTAAGGGAATAAACTTTTCCTTTAAAAACTTTTGAGCTGTAGAAAAAAAAAAGCCCCTGGGCCCCAAAAAAATCAAAACATGAAAGCATAAAACCCACCCTGGAAACTAAACCCAAAATCCCCTATACATGCAAAAAATGTAAAAATCAAAAATTAAAATTAAAAAAAAAAGTAAATAAAATTAATTACAAAAATTTGGCCCCAACAATCAGCAAAGGGGGTAAATTTTTAAGAAAACCCCTCCAAAAACCAAAAAATTTTTTCCAACAAAAAAATTTGAAATTTAAAAAAAAAAAGTTTTTCTTTTAAGTTTTCTTTAAACCCCCCCCTAGGGGTTTTTTTTGAGTCCCCCTTGGGAAACCCCTAGTTTTTTCTGTCCCCCCTATCCCTTTTTCATAATTGGGTTTTTCGTTTAGGGGGAAACCCCCAATAAGATCAGTATTTCCCCCCAGGGGTTTTTGCCCAAAAGTAAGCCTTTAAAAATGAGCGAGTTTTTAAGCAAAAATCAAAAAAAAATAATTTAATCAGGTTTTTGAATAAAAATTTTGTCCCCCCGTTTTTTTTCTCCCCTATAAACCCTAGCAAGCAAAAAACAAAAAAGTAAGCACCCAAAATATTTAGAAAAATCGAATTTTTAAAAAACCCAAAACAAAGCATGAAATTTAACCACGAAAAAACCCCCCAAAAATAAAAAAACTTGATAGTTTTTTAACAATAAAAAAATTTTCTTAGGTCCCCCTTTTCCCTAATCAAAAACCAAAATTCCCCAAAAATCTTAAATAACCCCAAAAACCATCTTTTAGGTACAACTTCCCCCAAAACTTTCCCCCAAAAAATGCTATTTTATTTCCCAGTATTTTTTAAAAAGGAAAATTTTGGCCAAATAAGAGGGTAAAAAACAAAACCCCCTTGGGGGGTTTTTTTGGAAAAAAAAATGGTTTTTAAAAAAAACTTGGAAAAAAAGGGGGTTTAGAGGTTTAAGAAAGAAAAAGTTTTCCCCAAAAAGAAATTTGAATTTCTTTAAAAAAATATGGTTTTTTTGTAAAAAAATCCCCCCCAATACTTAAGATGAATAGAAAAATGGTTTTAAAAAAAATTTAAAAAATTAAACCCTTTTTAGGAAAGAGGTTAGAGCCAAAAAAAAAAATTTAATTTTTAAAAAAAAGGAAAGAAAAAAACTTTTTTTTTAGCCCCCCCTTTGGTAAAAACCAATTGGCATGGGTTCCCCAAGGGAAAATTTTTTGTTTAGTACGTACCGGCCTTTTTGTTCCCCAAAAAAAACAGGTAAAAAACCAGCCCCCCCCGTTTTTAAATTCCCCGGAAAAAAAAGCAAAAACTTCAGATTTTTTCCCCCCCAAAAAAAAACCCTTTAAAAACCCCTTTTTTTTTTTTAATCCCATTACTCATTAACCCAATCAAAAAATACATTTTTAAAAACCCCTCCCCCAAAAAAACCAAATTTTTTGATCAAACACCCAAACTCCCCAAAACCCCCCAATTTTTCCCCCTAAAAATTTTCAAGAAACCCCCAAAAACCCCCCAAAAAAATTTAAAAAAATGAGAAGAAAAAAAAAAGGGGGAAAATTACTTAAAAAGTAAGAACTTAAAGGTGGGAAAAAACCAAAAGCAAGCTAAACCCCAAAAAAATTTAAAAAAATTTTTTTTAAAAAAATAAAAAACAAATTTCGGATTTTCCCCAAAAGATTAAACTAAGAAAACCTATTGAAAAAGGAATTTATTTTTAAAAAGAAAAGCTAAGAAATAAAGTCCCCAAAAAAACCCTTTAATTCTTTTTAATCTTAAGAAAAGATTTTTTGAAAAAATTTTTTTTTTTCCTTTAAAAAAAAAATGAAAAGGGTTTTTAAATGCCCCTTTATAGCTAGGTTTTTAGAGGGAAAAAAGAGAAAAAAAAAGGAAAGGTAGGGGGGGGAAACTAGTTTAATGATGTTAAGGGTTTTTAAAAAAAAGGGAAATAACGACAATTTTAAATGATTTAAGGTTTTAAGAGAGCTTTTTTAAAATTTTAAAAAAAAACCCTTGAAAACCCTTGCCCCCTTTTTTTAAAATTTTTTTCCCCTTAGGTATTTTCACAAGGTAACAGGAGTTAAGGGGAACAAACAATTTTTATTTTTTAAATTAAAATTTTTGGGGTTTTGGGAAATAGAAAAAGAAAAATAAAAAATTTTTATGATGGTTCCCCCCTTTAAATTTTGGTTTAACCCAAATTTTCCCAGATTTCATTAATTTTATTTTTGACATTTATACTTTTTTAAAATTTGTCCCCCCCAAAAAATAATTTTAAAATTAATTTTTTTTAATTTTTTTAAAAAAAAATAAAGAAAAATTTAAAAAAAATTAAGAAGGGTATTTTTTTTAAAAATTTTTAAAAAAAAACCAATTTTTTTTATCCAACGAAGTTAAATTTTATACCATATTTTAAATTGGATAAATTTTGGGCATTTTATTCAGTCCTTAATACCCTTTTTTTTATAACAGTTAACAAATTTTTAAAAAACCGTAAACTAAATATTGGACAAAATTATTTATTTATTTTAATTTTATAAATTTTCCCATAACCAAACAAATACTTTAAGAAAATAATATAGTAGAAAAAATAATGTATAGCATACGTTACATTACCATAAATTTATTTTCAATTTGTTATTAGATTTTAAGAATGTTAAAACTTTCTTTTATCAAAGTATGGACTTGCGTTCTATGAATGTTTGAAATTTTTGTAAATTTGCAAAGAAACTATTTAATAAAATTATTTTTAACTATGTGAAAATTAAT
The DNA here is from genome assembly GCA_024138005.1 of Lumnitzera racemosa. NCBI lineage: Eukaryota > Viridiplantae > Streptophyta > Magnoliopsida > Myrtales > Combretaceae > Lumnitzera > Lumnitzera racemosa. Next base: position 10,227 of record JAMXBC010000758.1, read on the forward strand.
GTTTGCCACTTATGATGTGATTATTACTTTTATCCTAAGCAATATTGCCATCATTGAAAAATTGTAAATGTAAATGGTATGTTGCCATTTTTTTTTTTTCCAATTATAATGCATTACACAATTAGGGGAGAGAGGGGATTTAAATCTACTTTTTCCTAATAGAGAATAATGTTCATGTCAATTGGATGACAAGGTTTTTAGCATATGTTTGCCATTTTAATAATAAAAATTTTTGGTCATTGACTTCACAAAAAAATTATTTCAAAGACCTAATTTTAAACAGAATTTTGTAAAAAAGAACTACAAAAAAATATACCCCAATCTTGTTGAAGACCTTGTTTATATTAATACAATTAGACAAACTTTATCATAAGTTAGGGTTTAATACGTGTCTATCGCCTCTTGAAAAAAAAAAAAGAATAACATAAAAAAATGAATTGGATGTGAAAAAATTACCAAAATATAAAGCCTAAATTGCATGTCTAAAAGGGCATCATGCAATTTAACAAAAAACTCATATATTTTAAGATGGGATTTCATGTTTTCTTGTAACTTTGATAATATTGCATATAATAAATATGATTTTTATTAAGTTATATTTATTTTTGTGTTAAATACATGAGAAGTGAATTAAGTGCATAATGGGAAAACTTATTGATTATAGGTTCTAATATTAATGGAGGCACTAATATAGCTTTTTTTCTTTGTATAAAGTTTAATATCGCATTTATTAGACAAGACATTAATACAAGTCAATGCATGTTTGCCTGTTAATGAATGCAACATTAATCCAAAAACCAAAAATTGCATTTAATGCATGTGATAAATTGCTATGATATTTATGTAAATTAAATAGTGGAAAAATTGGTATTTTTGTAATATTTATTTATTTTAATATAAGCAATGCAAAATATATGAATTGTCTTTCAAAAACTAAGATGGAATTTTTGAAATATTTTGAGAGTTTCAAAATACGAGTGATTTCTTAAAAAAAATATTAGGGAGATTGTAAATAGCCCCATACATGTTAACTTTGGTGCAGATATTCCCCTTAAAATTTCGTCAATGATACTTTAACAAATCTTAAAAATCTATTAATTTTTCAACATAGCCAGATGCCTCTTTTTTCAATTTAAAAGGGAAAAAAAAAAATATGCACCGAGAATCAAAATTTCAATGGTGTTACTTTTGTAAGTTCAAGTGGACGATTCCATACTAAGATCAAAATTTAGTAAGTTGTTTGCAAATTCATGAAAGTTTAAGTGGTGCTAGAAAACACTAAACACTAAAATGAAAGTTTGGAGAGGCCCCACTGATCATTTTCTTCGAAAAAATTTATTTTCTAATATAGAAAAATTTCTTCTTATTTCAATAGTATTTAAATTAAACTAACAAACTTCCAAATTGTGACCAAAATTCATAAAAAGGAGGTTAATATTTTTGTACAAAAATTTTTTTTGATTAAGGAAAATAATGAAAAAAAAATAATTTTGGAAAGAAAAACTCCTTAAAATCAATACTTAAAATGGATAGATGTTAAAATAGATAATCGCAATCGGGGTCTTTCAACTATTATAGAAAAAGATGTTGCCATATAGAGCTATAAAAACTCGTTTGCCAAAAAAAAAAAAAAAACATTATAATTTGTTACCATGAGCTATAAGTGAAGGGTTGTTTATGTTTTTACATTGAAATGAGAAACAATTCTTATAACTTTTTATGCCTAAATAGGTGGAGTCATAACAGTCTCGTCGTGTAAATTAATTTAAGAATAGAAGTTAACTTAAACAGTTGTTACTGCAGAAGTAGCCTACAACGGTGTACTTTGACTCAACCAACTTAAAGCATCTAGCCTAGCACCTTTTAAAATATCAAAAACCTGTGGTATAATTTTTCAAAATATTTGCTTAAAATAGCTTGTAATTAGATTCTCTTTAACATAATAATATTTTACATAAGTATTTCTACCTCAAAAGTTCTAGAGTTCTTATAATGTTTTTCAAAAAACCACAATTCTTATCGTAGGTGTCCTAGAGTAAATTCTAGTTAGTTTCCATAAAAAGACAAACACAAAAGCCAAAACAATAGTTTAAAATCTTGAAAATCTTCCTGATTTCCTCCCCCTCCCACCCCTAGCCCATTTCGTTACTAACGTGAGGATGGTTTATAACGTTATATCTCTAAGTCCTTAGTCAGTTATCTGCAAATAGGGATGTAAAGCACAATTAGCTTAGTAAGCATAATGGAGACAAAAGGCATAAATGTGGGTTTTTAATCATTAGATTTTAATGAAATGCGATGCAACAAGCAATGAGAACATCACATAATGTTAAGTGGTCTATTGTGAGGTTAGATAAATTATATTCGCTCTAACCTAAATTAAGGAGTTTTTACATGACTTGAGTAAGACCAAACCTAAGCTTATGCAATAGAGAGCACTCTCCTACTAAGACTACCTTTTGAACAACAACCCTTAATCTTGTTTGTGACCTCTTCTCTTGTTACTTAGTTTAATTAAGGGTAGAGATAGGATCATTTTAACTATCCTCATAGAAAGAGTTGGTATTTGGTCTAACATACCTAGTTGTTCCCCTAGTAGGTTATTATGTATGTCTAGTTAGGTTAAAGGGTCAGTCTTTAGTAATTCTAGTTAAGGGTAATCAACAAATTAGCAAAAACAAAGCCAATCAAGCATTTTACACCAAGTAAACACTCTAGTCTACAATTTAGGTAAATAATCACACATGAGGTATGTACACATTCAACTAAGTTACAAACATAGCTAAATGCAATCCTAGGGTTCTAGGTACTTTGGCATAGTAACTCCAATATGTTGTAAAGTACAGGTCCCAAACTTACCTATACTTCACTAGTTTACTATTCCCCCGACCGTCCCGCCCAGTTGTTTCTTCAATTACCCCTATGCATACATAACATATTAGTTTTGATCCTATTTTAGCCTTGAATCATTAGTAGTTAATTCATTTTATATGATTTTAGTTTTTTGAACTTAATATTCTTACTTACAAGTTAGGATTTCTCATGTAGTTTACTAGTGTGTATAGGTTATTTTTAGGTGACAAAATCCGCTAAGTTACCCTTTGATTTTCACTAACCCTAGAGTTTTTAGGAATTACTCCTCTGATTTAGCTTCTAAATTCCCTCGTATTATATATTTCACTTTTACGTTTGCCTCTGATTTTACTTCTAATTAGAGTCCTTAGTATAACATTCTTTCAAAATCCTTTGTATTTAACCAACTTACTTATAACTAGTTGATTTATTCACTTTTTCCTCTGAATTTAACTAGGAATAATTCCAAAGTAACACTTTCATTCATTTTTATTCAACTTCATTACTTCCCAACTTCTAACACATCATAATTCATTAATTCTTCAAATTTATCAAGTAGATGAGTTACTAAACTACACATATAAAGGCAAAATCATGACTTTCTATAACTTCTTACCGTACAACTCAATTTAATAGCTCCAATATGTTACAAATACAACCACTTAATGATTAAGCTCAAAAATCCATAGCAGGTCCCTTTTAGGAAAAAATGTACTAATTTTCACTAAAATTACCATTTTTTATTCTCAATTTAAGCTAAAAAAATAAATAAAAATGTAGAAAATAGTTTGTGTAAAAATCTTTTTGTGGAATTTTTAATTTATGTATAGGGAAGTTCATAGAAAATTTTTGGGGTTGAAACTACATCTTTAAGCTAATTTAGTTCAATATAAAAAATAGTTCAGTTTTTGCCAATTTCTTAAAGAACGTATAGTATAACTACTAAATTTTATACAAACTAATTTTTTTTCCTAAATTCTACACATGAAAAATGCTATGGAATAATTTATTTTTTAGAAAATTTTTTTTTTGAGTTTTTATTTAATATTTTTAATAATTTATTGAAAATCAACCTTAATTGGACCATTACCCGGAAAAATTATTGCTTTGGCCACCATGGCGGCCACCCACCTATAGTAAGCTTAGGCACCTGTGTTTTTCTTTTG
>JAMXBC010000759.1:0-14244 GCA_024138005.1 Lumnitzera racemosa
CTTTTTTTTTAAAGAAAAATTAAGTAAGTTTGAAAAAAAAATTAAATTTTTGGAAAAAAAAACCCAAAAAAATCTTAAAATTTAATTATTTCAAATAACAACGGCTTTGATTTTCTGACTTACTTAAATACAATATTTAAAAATAATTGGAAAAATACAAATAACAAATATAGCTTATTTTGATAATTGAGAATTTTTAATTTGATAGGTACTTCACAATATTATACGATAATGTAATTTAGATTAATTACAATTATAATTTTTATAGCATGTATTTGTCTAATTTATCCTACTAAAAATCCATGAATTCTAATTAATTAACTCCATTATATCTGATTTAAAACCTTGAAAAATAAGGATCTATTTTGTTGTCATGTAAACTTAAAAATAAAGTCAATTTTTAATAAAGTAAAAGTCGCAGCATTTAAAAAGAGGGGAACCATTTAAGTAGGAAAGAGAATTGTTTTCCTTATAATAAGTGAACAAATGATATGGAATTACTGGAAATGTAGGGTTAACTTATACTTTATTTAAAATTTATAATTTGATTTGCAAGTTTGATGAATGAAAATGAACTCAAACTTAAATTTTCAAATAATAATTATATAATCCTAAATGAATTTTTATTTTAATCTTATTTATTCTTTAATAATTATAATTTTGTAGTTGTTAGGAATTTTAAAAGGTTTCGTATTATAATATCTAAAAAATTTGTAAAAAACTTTAAATTTTAATATTTTAAAAGAAATAGAATATTTATTTTTTTTAAATATTATATAAATAAAATAAAAATTTAAATAATGCTAAATATAAGAAATTTGATTATTGGTTATAAATTTTATTAATACTTTTAGCAATCATAATTGGTTTACCAAATCTAAATTTTAAAAGAAAAAGTCGACCTCACGCGAAATTCCATCCTTGAAAATTATATTTTCCATGTGCGTAGTATTATTACCCAATCCGGGCACATATCCTCTCTCTTCTTTTACAACATGTTTCATGATCCATCAACCAAAATTAATCAAGGTCATTTCGGGAATCATTACGAACCTAACCCATGATAGCGTTGGGAGAGTCGAGGAATTTTACAGTGAATTTTAAAGAAAATAATTTAATTATAGTTTCCGCTTAAGGGACCCAAAATCTTCTTCAAATCTACATTCGATAAGACAACCATAACCATAAACTCAACTGTATTCAAATATCCTTTTGATACAATTTTAAACCCCAAAATTACAAATATAAAATTTTTGGGGAAAAATGTAACCAATCCTCCTAAATTTTAATTTTAAGGGGAATTTAACACTCTGAATTTTAAAAATGTTTTAAAAATTTTTTAAAAATTTTAAATTAAAATAACCCTTTTTAAATTAGTTTTAGCATATAATACCTTCAAAATTATAAACGTATTTAAACCCCTTTAAAATTTTTAGTAATGTGAAACTTTTTCTATGAAAAAAAAATATCTTTCATTTTTTGCTTTTTTAATTAAAATTTAAAGGGCTTAAAATACTTTTAAAAGGAAAAGGGGTAAACTTTTCCCTAAATAAAAATTTAGGGGGTTTTTTTTTACAATTTTTCCAAAATTTAGGCTTAAATTTCAGGGAAAGGTTAAAAATTTATTACTTATCTCCGGGGAGCTAGACTTGGATAAAACTCAAAAAGTAAAAATTCTTTTTTTCAAAGGGAATGAAAGTTTAAAAATTTTGATATTTAAAACCTTCTTATAAAATTTTAAACAAGGAAGGGGCCAAAAAAATTTTTCAACGGTTTTTACAAAACAAATCACTATATTGCGTGTTTACTTCAAATTACTTTCGTTTTTTACAACTAAAAAATTTATAAAAAAGTAAAAAATTTTTTGGATTAAAATTTTTCCAAAGAGAAAGAACTTTTGTGCATTTTAAATTTTTTTTTTTAAAGGGATAAAAATTAATTCTGATTACTAAGATTAATTTTTCGATTATCTTTAATTGTAAGCAAGAAAAAGTTCTAAAAAAAGATTTTTTAGATAAAATCCCGATCGTATCGATAAAAGAAAAATCATAAAAGTAAATTTCCAAGCCAAAGCCAAAAAAAAGGAACTACAAGTAGGACCAAAGAAAAACAAAGTATAATTTTTTAATAAAAATTTTAAAAGACATAAGGACATTGATACTAAAAAAAAAACTTCAAATTAATATATTTGAGTAATATGTCTAATTCATTACAAAAAAATTCTAGAGAAAATTTCAAAAAAAACTACTCCACCATAAACCCAAAAATTTTTGGGAAGAAATAAAATTGAAATAATTTTAAGTTTAAAGTTTTTTCCGTAAGCAAAAACTTGCAGCATTTTTTTCTCTCTTTAGTGGAAAAGTGGGTAATTAGCTAACTCATGAGGAGGAATCATAAAAATCCGCATCTTCTTTTATACCCTCTTTTTTTTTTACTTTTACTTTATCTTATTTTTTTACACTTCTTTGTCAAACTTTTAAAGTTTTGAAAATTTTATTAGCGTTTTTTTCAAAAAATTTAAATTTTGAAACCTTTGTTTTGGACTAGTTGGGTTTTAGGGGTTTGAAAGACCTTTATGGGTAGTTAAACTGTCTAATGAAAATTTCCACCCTCAACCCTTGTGGTTGAATTTAAAAAGAATAAAAAATTTTTATGGTTAACATGTTAAAAGATGCCCCTTTATACCCTTTAAATTTTCATCTTAAGGACCAATACAATTGCATCTTAAGGGGAAAAATTTTGGGAGATTTTTTGATGGATCATTTAGGAAATTGAATATTTTTTGTTTTCAGGTTTTCGAAATTTAAAAAAAACGAGACATGGACACATTTAAACAAATTGGGAATTAAATTTAAACCCTAACTAATTTATTTTAATGGGGTTTTTTTATTTAATCAATTGAAATCCATAGATATTATAATTAAAATAAAAAAGGGAAAGGTTTGTTTGAATCCAAAATTTCAAACCAAAAGAAAAATTTATTTGGGGAAATACCAAATCTCTCTTTTTTGGGGTTTTTGTAAACAATGTAACAAGGGAAAAAATTTGGTTAAAAAAATTTTTTATATAAACCCTTTGACCCCCTTATTTAAATAGAAATTTAGCTACTAATAAAAGAACAAAATGTAAAATCTAAATAAAAAATATAATCCCTAATTTCAAAATAATTAATAATAAACCCCTAGATAGGGTTAACTTAGGGGGCTCCTTACATTCTAAAAAAGATGTCAAGAGATTGAATCCAAAACACTACGTTTCCCTACAAAAAGATACTCATAAAATAAAGACTTTAATTTTTTTCAAAGAAAAGGTTTTTTCCCAAAAAAATAATACTTAAATTTTTGGATCTCATTAAGAACCCAGGGAACGTTTGGGTTTAAAAAAAAGTTTTTCATTTTCATAAATTATGGTATAAAATGTTGCTTTTTTAACATTTTAAAAAGCGATTTTTTTCTCCTTTTTATCTTTTTTCCTCCCCTATTTTGTAAACAATAAAATAACGGTTTAATTTTCCGGGGGAAATACGTTAAAAAAATTTAGGCGTGCAATTGAGCTTTTTGAATTTGGGGTTTTTTGGGTTTAAACAATCTGGAAACATGCATGCATAAACGCTTTTTGCATTGAACACCACGTTAGCTTTTAGGACTTCCATAGTTTGCTTCCCAAAGATCCTGAGATTCTTTTTCAACGACTTTTTGGGTTTTAATAACCAGCGCCTTTTTTTGATGATTAGACATATTCCAATAATAACAAAAAAGTGGCGGATCCCCTTTTCCAAAAATTATTTACTACCCCAAAATACATAATTGTTTAAATTTTAATGTATTTTTTCAAAACTTTTATATATATATATCACACGACATTATTTTTTTTTTTCCTTTTTTTAGAAGCTTCCAATATTTATTTTTCTTTCTTTTATTTATAAAAAAAAATTTTTCCTTGCAAAGAGGAACCTTGTTTTAAAAAAAGGGGCAATGGGGGAGAGTCTTATATCAAGTTACTTCTACTAAATTAAACCTAAAACAACACTAAGTATCAAAAAAATTTGGGACATTTTAAAATAAAAAAATTTTTTTTTAAAAAATTGTTTTTTTCTTTATTAATATTAAATTTTTTTCATTTATTTTTACACCTACTTAATTTATATAACATATTAATATCTTTAATTTTTTTTTTTTTAATATACAATAAAATATTCTTGAATAACCCCTAAGGGAGGGGGGAAAAGAATTGACAATTTTAAACTTTAAGAAAGGGGAAAATTTTTGCAAAAAGCTTCATCCTTCTATACAACGGGGCTTATTAATATCATAAAAAATTTTAAATTATTTTTTTTTTCTTATTTTTATAACCAAATACTAAAAAAAAAACCTTAATACTTAATTACTTTATACAAAAAGTTAAATTAGTTAAAAAAAGTCTTTTTTTATAGGGAAAGGACCAAATAGGAATCGCGATTCACGTTCAATTCTTTTCCCATGTTTTTCAAAAGATAGAATAAATGATCCGAGTTTAAAGTGGATTTTTTAAAATTCCATTTTTCAAGGGCCAAAACTTTTTAACTTCAAAATTTATTTTTAAAATTCAAAATTTTAAATTTAACTTTTAATTTAATACACAACTAATAACGGGGATTTTTTTTTTGGAAAAAACAAATTTATATATGCATTTAGTACAAACTACCAAACAAAATATGGAAGGAAGGAGAAAATTTTCAAACATAGAATAGAAATAATTTCATGATCCGACCTATTCCATTCTATTCAATTAATCATTATTAGCCATTTCTTTAAAAAAAAACGTTACGGGTAGGCAAAGTAGAATGTTTCTAATTTTTGAGTTTGTTTAGCAATCTTAGAAACATCATTTTTTTTTTTAAAATAAAAAATCTTACTAAATAAAAATAAAAGAATTATTGTTTGTATTTTCAAAAAAGGCTTTTAAAAAAAGAAAAAACTCAAACATTTTTAAAGTAACTTAGTTCTTAACATTTCCCTTTTATTAAAAAAACCTTAATTTTATATAAATCAATAGTATAATTACTTAAAAAGGGTTTTTTATAGATTAATCTAAACAATAATTTTTTGGGTTTTTAAGATCAAATTTCTCCACCCGCCAATTATTTTAAGAAAATTGGGGAAAAAAAAAAAATAGTAAAAACCGCACTTAAAAATTTTTTTGGTCGCCTTTCCCATTTCCACATACTACTAAAAAAAATTGAGTGAAAATGGTTTTTGATTTATCCAACTATAAACTCTTTTTCCGGGTTTTAAAAATTGCTTGACAAATGGCTAAAAGGATCTTCAAAAAATTAACTAATAAAATTCTCCAACAAAATTCGACCACCCCCTTTCTTCTTCGTCTTCTCCTTTTCTTTTCTCCTCTCTCACCCCCAAGTGTAAAATGTTTTAAATTAAAACCCAAAAAAAACAACCACAGAAAAGAAAGGGCGCACATTAAAAAAAAGGGAAGCCTCAAACCTTCGTAAATAAAAAATAATATTATGGCAATCGGTTCCACAGCGGGGTCACTATCCAGGGGCAGGCCTTAACGGGTCGGAAAACCATTTCCCCCAAAAAAACTTTATTTTTAAAATTTATATAAAATTATACACATAAATTTCAGGTAACTCAAAATTTTAAACGCCAAACTTTCCAAACCCCCTACCTGACGTTTTCGTTTGCGGGAAGAATAATTTTTATCACATAAAAAAGTTTTTAATTTTTCCCCTTGAGGGGCAAATTTAAACAATTTTTTTTTTTAATATTGAGGGGAACTTTTTTGAAAGGAACAATTAAAATATACAATTTTTATATATATAAAATAAAAACCAAATATATATTATTATAATTAAGAAAATTTTAATCAACAACTTGTCAAAAAAACTATTATTTATATTAAATAAAATAAAACTTTGATGAAAAAAAAAAATTTTTTTATCATCGTTTACCCACTTTTTTATTTAGTTTCTTAATATTTTAATTTTTTTTTTTTATTTGACTCTTAAATTTTTCACATTTTGTAAAAATAGATTGTTGCCTTATTCATTAAATTTTTTTTCACCTTAGATATACAACTTTTGTTTTCATGGATGGGGACTATTTGGCTAGGATTGCACAAATATTTTTTTGACTCATCTTATTTTTTTTTTTAATCTTTTATTGAAAAAAGTAAAAGCATGTATATAATATTTTTTTTATTTTATGTCACCTGAATTCTTTTATTTTAATTTGATTTTTTATTAACTTAATTTAAGTTTAACCTATGTCTTTTTTAAATTTTAAAACCCCTTTAAACTAAAACAAAGCAAAGCCATTTTTTATTGAAAAAATTTGAAGTCGCCACTCGAAAAAGATTAGAAAAATGTTTAAAAACTGAACCGATTTTTTAAAAAATTTGATGTCTAATTTAGCCACTAAACTATATTTTGAAAAGAATTTAAAAAATCCAATTTTTTGAGTTTTGAAGCAATACATTAAACCCTTACGGGTTTTTACAATTAATTTTTTGAAATTAATTTATTTTGAAAAAACCTTTTTAACACAAAATTTATCAACCAGAAAATTAATTAAATTGGATTTATTTAAAAAAAGATAATTAACAAAAATTTTTACAAAAAAAAAAAAACTAAAAGTTTTTACAAATTTTACTTACTTTTGGGAAGACACCCCCCAATAAACAGATATCCTATTATTTTTTAAAAAAAAATTTTGCTTTTTAATTTTTTTTATAAGAAACAATTACCCAAAAAAATGTTTTTTATTAAAGTTTTTTTTTTTATTAAGAAAAATGTCTAAAAGCCTAATTTTTTTTTTCTCAATTAAAAAAAAAACCTTGAAACCTAATTTTTAATGGTACAAAATTTAAATTTTTATTTAAAAAAATTATTAATGATAAAATTTTTTATTTTTCAACAAAACATTGAGACCTAAAAATGCGATTTTAAATGAAATTTGCATTTTTATAGGAAAAAATACTTAAATCACGAAAAGATATTTTAAAATTATTGAAAATATGTTTAAAATAAAAAAAATGTCTAAACTAAAAAGAATTAAACATCCGAAAGATGTCTAAATAAAAAAAAAAAAAAACCTAAATCATAAAAAGTGTCTATTAATAAATTTTATTTTTTAGGGGAAAATTCTCAAAAATTGTCTTATTTTTAACAAGGTTTGTTATTTTTTTTAAATTTTTTCTTTAAAAAAATTTAAATTTTTTCTTGAAAAATTTTCAAAAGACATAATTTTTAAAAAAAAAAAATTTTTAAAAAGCTTTTTTCCTAAGCAAAAAATTTTTTTTTCTTTTACTATTTTAAAAACAAAAAACAAATTTATTAATAAACATATAACAAGTAAATAAACCAAAAGATACAAAGCCAAAACATAAAAATAATAAATAAACAACTTAACTTACCTGATCGCACATGAGTAGAGCAATTGTTGCCTTTGCATGGTTTTTTTATTGTTATTCTTTTAAATGACCATAATAGGGGGGCCCTTGGGGTTGATGCATGGGAATTAAGGGTAGCTTTTAGTGAGACCTTCAGGGGGGGTTTTTTTTTATCTCTACAGTAGAGTTTTTTTGATCCTATTTTTGCTACATCTGGTAGAAATTTTTAGGTTTGCCAAGAAAAGGGTGATGGAAGGGAAAAACAGTTTGATGAATGTACATTTTAGTGTTTTTTTTTCGTCCCCTTAATTGCTCGATCTTTATTTTTAAAAACCGAAAACGAAATCTTGGGTCACTTTAAATCTAAACTGATAAATATTTTCTAATTTTAAAACTGTCTAAAATTTTTATCTTTAAAATTTTAAAAATTTTTTTTAATTTGTTTTTTTCAAAATTATTTGTCACAATTCATTAAATCATTTTTTAAAAAATAATAAGATTTAATTCGATTAATCTTTTTAATTTTTTTTTTTTTTTTTCTTTTTAAAGATTTTTTATTTTTTTTAAAATTTTTTTACATTGAATTAAAACCCTTTAAAAACAAAAGTTTAAAAATTTCCAAAAAAGTAAAAATAGGGGGTTTTACATTTTTTTTGAAATTAAATATATTTTGATGTTATAATTTTTTTTAAATTTTAAAATTCCAACCAAACAAAAGTTGATACATGTTTTGGGTAAAACAACTTAATGAAGTTTGCAGAACTTTTTTTTAAAATTGAAAAACAAGCACTAAATGAAAAAAAAAACTTTTTAAAACCCCAAAAAGAAAAGAAATAACGCGCAAATAGACCGAAACTAAATCGCATTTTTTCCATTTGAAAATAGTTTATCTTTTATTCCTATTGGGGAAACAACAGACTTTTAATAAAAAAAATGTTAGAAAAATAAAAAAAAAAAATTTTACATTGTCCACCAGCGGCTAGGCACGGGCACAAGCGAGAATTCTTTTTCATTTAAAAAAATTAATATTGAGTAATTTTAAAACCCTGGAACTGCGATAAATAAAAATAAAATAATAAAAAAAAAAAGAAATGAAAAGATTGGTTTTCACCATGGGGGGCTTGACCTCCGCCTCACCAAAACCTCAAAAGAAATTTTTTCAAGTCGAGCTTCCAAAAAATTTTTAATGGGTTATAATTTGGGGGGTTTTAAAAAATTTTATTTTTTTTTGATAGCCCCCAATAGGGGTTCTTATTCCCCTTTAAACAAACAGGACATTGGTTTGCAAAAGATTTGGGGAATCCCAAAAACTCTTTCCTTCCCCTCAAACACCACCATTTTAAAATAGAAGGAAAAAAAAAATGATGCATTTAAATTTTTTTGAACAATGCTTTAGTTAAATTTTGAAAGAGAAATTAAGAATCAAAAGAGTCTAACTAGTATTGAACAAATTGATAAAAAATTTAATTAATTTAATTATTTATAAACAATATAATTTTTCCCATTCTTTGAACTTAAAAGTAAGAAATTTTTTTTCTATTTTCTTTTTCTTTTTTTTAATTTAATTTTTTTTTTTAAATAGGTTTCATAATTTTTTAGAAAAAAAAAAATTTAAAAATAAGTACATTTTTTTCCCGAACGATCCAAATCAAGCCCTAAAGGGATTAACCAACTGGATAAACTGGTTTGAATCAGGTCGCTATAAAAGGGGGAAACTAAATTGGTTTTTTTAAACAATAAAGTCAAAATTGATTAAACAAGTTTTTTCGAGCTTGATAACCCTTTGTTACTTAATAGGGTTTTAAAAAAGTTTTTCCCCTTTTTTTTTTCCCCTTTTTTTTTGGGGAGTCGGGTGGACGGCAAGGGGGGAAGAGGGGCTGTTAATTAAATAATTAAATTAAAATTGGGATGACAGCTATTAAAAAAACAAAATAAATTTAAAAGGGTCTAAATCCTCATATGGAAATTTTTTATTGTTCAAAAAAATCGGTATGTTTGACAGATTATTAGACATTTTGTTTTATGGGCAAAATAATTACTGAAAATCAAAATTTAAATTTTGAAAGAAGTTGCCTAAGAATGAAGCACGCCCACATTTTAAATCCAATCAAAACTATCTATTTCTTTTTTTATATTTTCATGCCCTCTTTTTTTTTTTTAATCACCATACTGAAATCAACATGTCTTTTAATTTTTTTTTCTTTTTATAGAAAAACAAGTCATCACCTTCGGATTTGGGGCATTTTTTATTAATAACACCTTTTTTTTTTTATACTGTTTGAGGGTACAAATGTTTATAAAGAACCAGCATCATCATATAAAAAAGGAAATTCATGATGAGTTTGATTTTTTCACGGAGATTAGACATTATGAAATCTTTCTTTTTTTGTTAAACTCCTCTATTAGGGAGTTTTTTTTCGCAAAACCAATAAAATATTACTTGAAATATATTTACTTCCACAATTTGTTGGAAACGACCAAACTTAATTTTGCTCAATAATATAATATCACTAAATTTTAAAATTTTGGGAATAAAAAATTTTTTTACTTCTTTTTTTTGGGTTATTTTACAAGTTGGGAGAGAAGAGAGGGGAGGAAAAAAATTTCAAATCCTGATAAACTCAATAGAAAATTGGTATTGATTTATTAAATTAGAGGGTATTGTCATAATTTAAACATTTGATCTCATTTTGATTTTATTTCCCAAAATAATTAAAAAAAGACCCTGGGGGGTTTTAAAAGAAAAAAAGAATCTTTTTTTTTTTTTTTTCTTATATCTAATAAATAAAAAATTAAACCCAAAAAAATACATAGCTTGAAAACAATTAAAAAAAAACACAAAAAAACATAAGTTTATGAAAAAACAAGAACAAATAAATACACTTTTGTTAATTTTTGAAAAAATAAAACTTCAGTTGTAACAAAAGTAAATAAATTTTTATATGATTATAGCTATACACAAAAGGGGAATAAATATAAAAGGGAAATTTAATAATTTAAACTTTTAAAAATTTTTTTTAAATGGGAAACTAAAAACCTTTATAAAAAAACTAAAATTTAGAAGAAAAAAAACGAAAACTTGCGGGAAAGGGAAATCTTTAAATAACCTATCCACAATCTATAATATATATGTTTTATGTATTAATATGTAAAATATATATGCCAACCAAAGAAACATATCATTGAAACAGATTGCTTTACAAAGTTCCCGAGGGACAATTACAACGTATCAACCTTTTTAAGAGTTTAAAAGGAAACTTCCCTATACAAAACACAAACTCTTTTTTCCCTTTGGGAACTACCAATCGTAAAACTTTTGCCTTTCATTAACGAAACAAAATAAAATAATAAACGGGTTTTTAGCTCAAGATATCAATTTAAATAAAAGAGCCATCATTGTTATCTTTTAACCTAGGGGAACAATGGCCAAATCATTCCATTTGATTTTTTTTCCCTTTTTACTCCAACAAATTCTTGTAAAAAAGGGAAAAAGATAAGTCTCCTACTAAAAATTTTTTGAGATTAATAACATGAACTAAATTTTTGTTTTAAGACAAAACCTGGCCCCTTAATCTTTCTAAACTCTAATTTGATCCAATTTGAAAAGTAAGTCACAAAACCCCTTTTTTTTTCATCTCTTACTAAAATTGAATCAAAATTTTTTTGGACTTTTGACACATTTTCTTTTCAAATTCCTAACTATAATTTTAAATTTTAATTATTTACAAATCAAAAACCCCTAAACTTTTGATCACAACAACTAGCCCCCCAAATTTTTCCAATTTGAATTTCTATATTTATTAGGAATAGGACAAAAGGCCAGACTAATGCAGTTATTTTGGGGTTCAAAGTAGAGTTACCGAGTGTAACAGGACATGATCAAAAAACTATCTTTGTGGTTTAAGGGGAAATGAAATTCACTTACTTATTTTTAAACCTTTAAACATGCATTTTATATTATTTGTAAGATCGAACATCTAAGGCTACAATGATAAATGATACTTAGGTTTTTAAATTTTGTTTAGTGGGCAGTACGAAATACTAATATTTAGACACTGTTTTTTTTCTAGGGTTGGACAATTGTGATATAAAGAAAATAGGTTGGCTATTGGGAAAAGATTTAGTGTGCAAAATAAAATTTTTTTTTTTTTTGGGTTTAAAAATCTTTAGATTAAAACGGCTTTTTTTCATTTTTTTAATTTGTGCATCTACACATCTTTCAAAATTGTGGGGGGCTTTGAATCGCAAATTACCTAATCATAAAATTAAAAGATGGAAAATTTTTTAATTTTTAGGGAAAAAATCGTTAATAATTAAAAATTTATTTTTTGAACATCTTAAGAAAACAACAAACGAACCTGAACAAACCTATAGTTGACCATACTTCTCATGGGGGCTAGGACCGGGCAACACGAAAAAATTCCTTTGTTTTTCCCCTTGTGGGAATCTCGTTCGAGGGGTCCAGGAGAACAGCGACAATTTTCCAAAAAAATTTAATCAATTTTCTTCCTTAAAAATTTTTTAAAAAAAAAAATATATATGCAACACTAAAAAAAATTTTTTTAAACCCCCCCCTAAAAATCCCCCCTTCTGACTTCCTAGCCCCCGGGTCCAACTTTCTCAAAAAAATTTTGTGCCCCATGTGACCTTTCCCCAAAAATTTCAATTTTTTCCCTTTTTGGACCCAATTTAAAGAGTCCCCCTTCCCTTACTTTTATGGTTGCAAAAAATGCTGGAAATTTTGTATAACCTTACCCACACAACTTCGAATGATTCTGCATCATCTTTATCTTTATTTTTATATTTTTATATAATATATGCCACTAAAAAGGGTCTTACCACAAACCCAAAAATTATTTCCCTTAAAGACACATTTTTAAACAAAAATCATACACTAAAGAAAAGAAAGTGGAAGTAGGGAAAAAAAAAAAAATCAACTATATTAAGGGCCCTTAAAACAAAGCATACCTCATCTCCAAACAACTACTTTTTTTTTTTAATCAATTTTACTACACAAAGTTTTCCAAAAAAAGTACCAAAAAGGTTTGGGTAGCGCAAAGAACAACATGATACAAATTTTTCACTCAGGCCATTTTTTCAGAAAAACCAAATTTTCAGGAACCTTTAAAAAAATTTAAAAAAAAGGGGCCAATTTCTAGTTCATACAATTGTAATGCATGGGCCCTTATTTTCCAGTTTAAGGGTTATTTCTAGGGGCTCGTTTCTTGGTTTTAAACATTTAGAACGGCCCTAATTAAAACAAAAAAAAAAAAAAAAAAGACATTTGAGGGCCACATATCCATCTTTTGATTGTTTTCATATACCTTACTATTTTCTTTTTGAAGAAATAAAGAGAATAAAAAAATCATACCCAACAATTATTAAAGAGCTAAATTTATATTTTATTTTTTACTTTGCCTTCTTTTTAAAAATATTTTTTTACCTCACTATTATAGTTTAAATTGGAAGACAACAAAAAAAGTACGATATGTCCCCATTATCTTCAAAAATAACAAAATTAAATAACTCACAAATTTTTAGACATAATTATCTAATTCTTGAAACCTTTTACCCAATTGGGGGAACAAAAAAATTTTTATCCTATAAAATGGAAAAAGAAATTTCTTCTAAAAATAAGGAAAAAAAACCCAAATTAGGGATAAAACCTTCCCTTTATACAAATTTTTAAGGGGAAAAGGTAGTAATGGGAAATTTTGAGAACATGTGCAAATTCCCCTATATTACTTGCAAACTCAAATGAAAAAAAGGTTTTTTAAAATTTAAAATAAAAAGTAATAATTGCCCTAGCTTTTTTCCCATGATTAATCTTTTTCTTCCCTTTCTGACCTAATATGAAAGGAAAAACAAAATTTCCTTCTTTTACCCATACTATAGAAGTTTTCTTAAACCCCTCTTGAAAGCAACCTTAGTGCTCTTTCCCCCTTTAAATTTAGGATTATAGCTCTCTTTTTTGAAAGTAATGTTTCCTTGAAGCGGGAAAAAATAAGTAAGATTTTCTTAATCTTTCAAGAATTTTTTAAACACTAGCAAATTAAAGGATTTAACTTTAATTTTTTTATTGGCCTTTTAGAGATCAAGGAATTTTGACAAAGACATGCATAAAAAAATTTATACGATCTTTGGTTCTTCTTTTCCCTAATTTCCCCTAGAAACCCAAAAAACCATTATAATTCCCTAGGAAGGGGTTATTGTTGAAGGTACCAAAAAAAACAAATTTTTTAAAAAATTTCCCCAAAATTTTTCAAAGGATTTAAAGTAAAATTTAATTTGGGAAACCCCTTTTTCGTGGGCCTTTGCCTTAAATTCATGTAGAATCCCCCTATAAGGCATTGTAGACTAGAAAAATCCTTAAGACCAGGTTTTATTGGCTCCAATTTTACAATCAAAACCCCGATCTCTTCAATAGTTTTGGTCAATAGGGACAGACTATGGTTGGGTTGGTCCCCCATAACCCGAAGTGCAAAACCCTAAGTGGGCATCTACCATCTTAAAAAATTTGGGAGTTTCTATTATCCTTTGGGTTTATTTAAAAAGTCCCCTTCCCTTTTCCCAGTTTTGAATTTCCTTTAAAACTTTTTTAAAAGGTATTTTTTTTGGGCATTAAACTACAATTTAAGTAGAAAATCCAAATCTCAACTTAAAAAAAATTTTTAATTATCAAAAAAGTTAAGTTTTAATTTCCCTTTTTGTGTATCGGGTTATAAGTGTTGACTTTTATTGTTTGGGAATAATGGTATTATTTTAATCCAAAATGTGTAAATTCTTTGGGGTTTTTGTATACCTAAGTTAGCAAAAAACGACCTACACTACAAAAAATTTTGGGCCCATAAAATT
>JAMXBC010000076.1:0-5000 GCA_024138005.1 Lumnitzera racemosa
TTATTTAAAAAAATTTAATTGTTTTTTTGTTTTAAAAAATTTAAAAATTTTCCCCTTTTTAAATAAACTAAAAGTTAATTTTGGACTAAAAAATTTAACAATTTTTCACTATGAGGCCTTTGACTCCCTTAAATCTTTTTAGTGGGCCATAATTTTTAAAAATAAAATGGGCTTAGTAATGAATGCTCAATTTAAGAATGTTTTTCATCGGTAGGCTTGGTTCCCGTTGGGAATACAAAATTTTTAATTTTGAAGAAAGGTTGATATCTTAATTTAAATATTTCTAAAAATTTATTGCACTCTATTATACTTTTGGCCAATTACCAAAAATTTTTAAATATTTATTGGTGTTCCCTTAATATACAAAAATTCCTGGCTTGAAGTTATGTTTTTCCAAATTAAATAATCCTTCCAATCTTTACCTTAACTTCCAAACCCTTAAGGCAACTTTATACCCGTTTGGGGGGGCAAAAATTTCAATCGAAGATCTTCTTTATCCTTTTGAACTTTTGCTAAAAAGGTTTAAAATTTTTAACCCCTATTGTCCCCTTAAAGGGGAAAAATCTTGAATTTAGGTGTAAATAGAAGCCCCAATACCCTGGGTTTAAGGGTTTTTTAAAAAGAAACTACATTTTAAAACTTTAAGTAAAAAAAAATTAACTTTATGGGCTTATTTGAAATGGGTTTAAAGGCCCTCCTTTAAGATTATGTCTTCTAAGCTTGAAAAACCTCTTTTTGTTTAAAATAATGGGAAATTGTAAGCTATACAAATTCATAAAGTTAGCTTCATTATTTCTTATTTTAAAAGGGTTTTTGAATTTTTTCAAGACAATTCAAAATTAATTTTATACTAACTTAAGAAATTTTTTTAAAAATTCTCCTTTTTTTGTAAATTTAAAATTTTCCCTTTAAACGGTCAAATTTTTAAAATAACCAAATGATGAAGTTACCTTTTTCCCTTTTTTAACCTATTTGATATTTGTTGGAACCTCAAAGGGCCAAATCCTTCGTAATTCCAATATATAATAACATACATTTAGAGGAAAAAAAATAAGGGGGAAAGGGTTTTAATGGAAGACCCTTTAAAATTCCCCTTTCCAATCTCATTCAACCTCAATTTTATTTTACCCAAAATTCATTTGAACTTAATGTAAAAGCACAAAGTTTTTAAATCGCTCATGCCATAAGTAATTTGGTAAGCTTTCTTATGAAGTCTTAAATAACTGGTTCGATTTAAAAAAATGTCGACGGGATCTTATTAATCCAATCTTAGGTTTAAAATTTTTAAATTTTATATGTTGCATTTTTTATTGCAGATTGTAATTTAAATAAGCTAAATGATTAAAAAAAGACTTTTGTAATTAATAAATTTATTGTTGTAATATAAAGCTTCATAAACTCTTTTCAATCTAACTAGGAAATCTAAATTGATGAATCTTTGAAAAATAATCTATCTATGACTTTATTGGATCATTAAATCACATATTTAATTCCCATCTTTATTACTATATTTTGTAACATGTCAATCTTAAATGTTAATAAATGAATTTTCTAATAAGGAAAACCCAAGTAAATTAAATATTTTTAAAGTGACATTTTTATGAAATGAAGGTTTTCCCGGAATTTAAGAACATTCAATTTCATTTAATGTAAATTTTCCAAATTGCCCTTAAAAAAAATTTTCCATTACTTCATTTCAATTTCCCAATTTTTACAAGTTGGTAAGTCTTTGAAGATCTACTATTCTCGGCTCATTCACCTCAAACGATTCTGCGGATTTTAAGAAAAAATACTCCCACTGAATTTAAATCTCGTAGAACTTTACAAACTTAAAATTTTACTCTATTATTTGGGTTTAAATTACTTTAAAAAGGGAAATTTACCCAAACATTAAATTTGTTCCTAAAGAATTAAAAAAAGCAACATTTAACCAAATCAAGATCGTTTGAAGCGGGAAAAAAGCATTTTTTCCCCAAATCACTATAAATTTTCTAAAAACTAAATTAATAAACAAATTAGGACAAAACTCATTAATAGCTTCCTTCCCCTACTGTATATATATAAAATTGTCAAACTACCAGTTTGCACCTAAATTTAAAATTGAGATTTTAACCAAAGGAAAGATTTAAGGGTTTTTTAATTTCTAAGGAAAAAGTAAAATGTACCTCTTTAAATTTATTTATCAAAAATATGGGTAATAAAAATTTTTGGGCCAAAAATTTTAAATGTATTTCATTTAATTTTATCCCTGAAATTTATTTTCCAAAGGCGGTTTGTTTATCGTTCAATTATCCAATTCCATCTTATTTAAAATTTTAAAATTCTAATACCTTTTCCAAAAACCCCATAAAACCTTTGATGGGTTCTTTAACTGAAGCCCTTACATCGATTATTGAAATTCCATGGGAAATAAAATATTTTGATCTGAAAACGTTCAATTCATTTATATAAGCCGTATGACTTAATCTGGTGGTACTTAAATACCTTGAACCAAAAATTATTCAGTTTTCATAATGTAAAATTTGGAGGAGGAAAATCTTACCCCATTTTAAAACCTCTTCAAATATTTTTAGAGGCTTATTTTTTTGGTTTTACTTCTGTTTCAATTAAAACCTGCAAGTTAACTTAAGACTTTATATTTTCTTCTCTTACTTTCCTCCCTTTTTTCATTTCACCCTCCTGCATATTGTCCCTTTAAATTTACTTGCTTTCTAAATCCCAAGTTTCCCCTTTTTGGATATTATAAAAAATTTAAAGTCTTTCCCTAAATATGCTTATCTTATTTACTAATATTATTATGTTTTATTAAGAGTCATAGCCTTTGTAAGGACTTCCTTCCAAGTTCCCTTTTCAGGACTTAATTTATAAAAAAAGTTTGCTTTTGAAATGTGTTAAACTACTAATCTTAAAGCTTGCAATATGTTAAGGGTGTGAATACCTTATGAGCTTCGGAATCCTTAATTTTGGGTTAAATTTATACATCTCTTGGGCCTAAGTTTTAAAGGTGAAATAGAGATGCATTCCATATTGCCCAGATCAATTTGTTCAACATTAGGTATAACCATAAAGGGAGCTCTTAATCCTTTCTAAATCCCCATAATCTTAATGTTGTGATAATTCATTGAAAAGGGCCAATCCCCTAATAAATGATTTGCCCCCCCTATGTTAGATTGGCTATTGTGCTCCGAGTTGGGGCTTGTTAGAATACTCTAATAAGCTTTTTAATGTATTAACCTCAATACCCATGGAAAAATTTTTTATTCATTATGGCATCAAGTTGTCTTATATATGTAATGCTGGCTTCAAGGGGTTAATTCTATCTTTAGCTTTGTTTTTAAAATCGCTCACAACCTTTTGCTTAATTTTTGCTTCTACATGAACCCCAAAACCTTAAAAGCTGATCACCTTAGTTTAATTGTTCATAGCCGTTAAATTTATCCCTTTTATCAAATAAAGAATTGCTCATATTTTTTATTTTTGAATTTCAAGAATGAAATTTTTTCCATCCTAAATGACAAAAAATTGCTCAAAAATGAAACCCAAAACCATTTGGGATTAAAATATCCAGTAGGAGGATGGAAAAGATCTACATGTCAAAATATCACTTAGGATATTTGAAAATTAAAAAAAGTTAAGTTGTAATTGAATTTACACAAGCTATTGCAAATCAAAGGTTTTACTGCATTAGGTAATGACGTTTTTTAAGTTGTTAAAACAGAGTTAACACTATTTAAGTAATTTTAATAAATTTAAATTTAAAAAATATTTAAAAACATTTTATTATTTAGAATATGATCTCATGTAACTGAAAAATAACTTTAGATTTAATTATTTTTCTCATTGTCAAATAACCAAAAAGGTACTCTAAGTTATGTTGGATATATTTGCTAAGTGTTAATACTAAAATGCCCTTCAAATGTAATTAAAATGAATTTTTAAAAGTAATTATTTAATTTTGGCAATCTATTTGATGTTAAACTTTTGATTATTAATAAAGTCTTTTCATTAATATACACAATATATAATTAAATAATTATAATATTGATTTTTTTTTCTTTAATTTGTTTAAAAAGTTCTCAATTAATGAATTAATGAATTATTTAGTTTTTGATAATCAACAAATAAACTTTTAATTTAAAAAAATAAATTTGTAATTATGAAACATTCATTGTTATTATTAAGATATTAAATATGTTTATTTATATACCTGCATATACTTTTTGCTACCTATTTATGAGGTTCAAATAATGACCCAAAAAAATTTTTTAAAAATATCAACCCAATGGTCTTTTTTTTTTTTTCCTTTTTTTTTTATAATTATTCTTTATTTTTCCTTTCCAATGTAGAAAGTTTGGGGTTGTTGGTAGTAGGCCTTTAGGGTTCCAAATTTTAATTGCCTTATATTTACATTTTTGCTGCTTGAGAAATTTTAATAACCCTTTTTTTCTTTAAAAGTCAAAAATTTAAAAAATTCAAAGTAAACACGAAATTAAATTTTTGAAGTTGATTTTTAAAAATTTTTTTTTTTTAAAAAAAATTTTTTTGGGGAAAAAAAATTTTTTTTTTCCCCCCAACCCTCCTTTTTTTTTTAAAAAAAAATTTTTCCCCAAAAAAAATTAAAAAAAAAGGTTTTTTTTTTTCCCCTTTTAAAAATTTAAAAAAAAAAAAAATTTAAAGGAATTTTTTTTTTGGGGGTTTTAATTTTTTCCCCAAAAAAAAAAAAAAAGGAAATTTTTCAATTTTAAAAATTTTTTTATTTTAAAAATTTTTTAAAAAATTTTTTTTTTTTTTTTTTTTTTTTTTTTTTTTTTTTGGGGTTTTTTTTTTTAAAAAAAAAAAAAATTTTTTTAAAAAAAAGGGGGGTTTTTTCCCCTTTTTTTTTTTTTTTTTTTTTAAGGTTTTTGTTTTCCTTTTTTTCCCAAAAAAAAAAAAGGGGGGGGGGTTTTTTTTGGGGGAAAAAATTTTTAAAAAACCCCCCCCCTTTAAAATTTTTTAAATTT
>JAMXBC010000076.1:7500-52934 GCA_024138005.1 Lumnitzera racemosa
AAATTTTCCCCAAAAAACCAAGGAAATTTTTTTTGGGGTTGGGGTTAAAAGGGGGGAAAAAAATTTTCCCGGGGTTTTTTTTTTTTAAAAAAAAAAAAACCCCCCCCCCCCCGCCCCTTTTTTAAAAAAAAAATTTTTTAAAAAAATTTTTTTTTTTTTTTAAAAAAGGGGGGGGGTTTTTTTGGGGGAAAAATTTTCCCCTTTTTTTCCCCCCCTTTTTAAAAAAAAAGGGGGGAAAGGGAAAAAGGGGGAAAAAAAAATTTCCTTTTAAACCCCCTTTTTAAAAATTTTTTTTTTTTTCCCCCAAATTTTTTTTAAAAATTTAAAAATTTTCTTAAAAAACCCCCCTTTTTTTTCAAAAATTTTTTTAAAAAAAATTTTCCCCCTTTTTTTTTTTTAAAGGTAAAAAAAAAAATTTTTAAAAAAAAAATTTTAAAAAAAATGTTAAAAAAAATTAAAAAAAATTTTTTTTAAAAAAAATTTTTTTTAAAAAAAAAAAGGGAATTTAAATTTTCCCCCCTTTTCCCCCAAAAAATTTCAAATTTTTAATTTTTTTTTTTTTAAAAAATTTTTTTTTTTTTTTTTTCCAACCCTTTTTTTTTTTTTAAAAAAGGGAAATTTTTGGGGGAAAAAAAAAAAAAAAAAAAAAGGGGTTTTCCCCCCAAAGGGGACCAAATTTAAAAATTTTAAAAATTTTTTTCCCCCGGGGGAAAAAAAAAAAAAATTTTCCCCCTTTTTTAAAAAAAAGGGGGGTTTGGGGAAAATTTTAAAAAAAAAAATTTTTTTTAAAAATTTTTTTTTTAAAAAAAATTTTTTGGGGAAAAAAAAAAAAAAAATTTTTTTTTTAAAAAAAATTTGGGTTTTTTTTTTATAAATTTTTTTTTTAAAAAAAAAACCCCGCCGGAAAAATTTAAAAAAAAAAATTTTTAAGGATTTTTTAAAAATTTTTTGGGTTTAAATTTTTAAAAAAAAAAAAGGTTTCCCCCCCTTTTTAAACCCCCCAAAAAAAGGTTTTTTTAAAAAAAAAATAAAAATTTTTTGATTCCAAAAAACCCTTTTTAAAAAAAATTTAAAAATTTTCCCTTTAATTTTTAATTTTTTTAAAAAAAAAATTTTTTTAAAAAAAACCCGGTAAACCTTTTTTTTCCTTTCCCCCCCCTTTTTTTTTGGGTTTTGGTTTTTAAAAAACCCCCCTTTTTGGGTTTTAAAAAATTAAAATTTTTTTTTTAAAAAAAAAAATTTTAATTTTTAAAAAAATTTTTCCTTTTTGGGGGAAAAATTTTTTAAAAAAAAGGGTTTAAAAAATTTTTAAAAATTCCCTTTTTTAAAAAAAAAAACCCCCCCCCGGGGGAAAATTTTTTCCTTAAACCGGGGTTTTCCAAAAAAATTTCCCAAAAAATTTTTTTTTCCCCCCCCCTTTGGGGGGGGAAAAAAAAAAAATTTTTTACCCCGAACCCCCTTTTTTAACCTTTTTTTTAAAAAAAAAAATCCCCTTTTTTTAAATTCCCATTAAATTAAGGAAAATTTTGGGTTTTAAAATTTAAAAAAACCCCTTTTAATTTTTTTTTTTAAAAAAATTTTTTTTTTCCCCCTTTTAAATTTTTTAAAACCCGGGAACCCCAAAAAAAAAAAACCCCCTTTTTAAAAAAAACCAAAAAACCAAAATTTTAAAATTTTCCCCCCAAAAAAAAAAACCCCCGGGGCCCCCCCCAAAAAAAAAAAAAAATTTTTTAAAAAAAAGGCCTTTTCCCCAAAAAAAAAAAGGGGGGGGAAAACCCAAAAAAAAAAAAAAAATTTTCCCCCCCCCAAAAAAATTTTTTTTCCCTTTTTTTTGTTTTTTTAAAAAAAAAAATTTTTTTTTAAAAAAAAAATTTTTTTAAAATTTTTTTAAAAATTTTTTTTTTTAAAAAAAATTTTTTCATAAAACCCCCAAAAAAAAAATTTTTTTTCCCTTTTAAAAAAAAAAAAACCTTTAAAAAAAAACCTTTCCCCCGGGATTTTTAAAAAACCCAAAAAAAAGGAAAACCCCAAAAAAAAAAAAAAAAAAAAATTTTTGGGGGGAAAATTTTTAAAAAAACCCCAATTTTTTTTTTTTAAAAAAAATTTTTTTAAAAGGTTTTTTTAAAAAAAAATTTTTTTTAAAAAAAATTTTTTTAAAAAAAAAAAAAAAAAAATTTTTAATTTTTTTAAAAAAAATTTTTTATTATTTTTTTTAAAAAAAAAAAATTTTTTCCCCCCCCAAAAAAAATTAAAAAAAAAAAAAAAAACCTTTTCCAAAATTTTTCCAAAAAAAAAAATTTAAAAAAAATTTTTTTTTTATTAATTTAAAAAAAAACCCCTTTTTTTAAAAAAATTAAAATTTTTAAAAAAAAAATTTTTTTCCCCCCCAAAAAAATTTTTTAAAAATTTTTTAAAAAATTTTTTTGGGGAAAAAATTTTTTTTTTTAACCCAAAAAAAAGGGGGGAATTAAATTTTTTTTTTTTCCCCCCCCCCCCCCCCCTTTTTCCCCTTTTTTTTTTAAATTTTAAAAAAATAAAAAAAAAGGGGTTTTGGGGGAAAAAACCAAAAATTTTTTTTTGGTTTTTTTTTCCCAAAAAAAATTTTTTTTTTTTCCCCAAAAAAACAAAATTTAAAAAAATTTAAAAACCCTAATTAAAAATTTTTTAAAAAAAATTTCCCCCTTTTTTTTTTAAAAAACTTTTTTTTTTTGGTTTGGGGTCCCCAAAAATTTTTTAAAAGGGGGCCCCCCCCTTTTTTTTTTTTTTTTTTAAAAAAAAAAAAAAATTTTTTTTTTTTTTTTAAATTTTTTTCCCCTTTTTTTTTTTTTAAAAAAAAAATTTTTTTTTTTTTTAAAAAAAAATTTTTTTTTTTTTGGCCTTTTTTTTAGAATAATTTTTATGCAAAAATTAAAAGGAAAAAAGAAAAAAAATGTATGAAGCTGTTTTAAATTTTTAAAATATATTCATTCATTGATTTTTTTGAAATTCACAAAAAGGTTGAATCTACCCCCAACTTAACATTTCAAAGAAAAAAAAAGAAAAAAATACAATGAAAATCCTTTGTTTAGCAAATTCCGGAAACTCAGAAAAGTCAACGCATCAATCCATTCGGAGCGTTGTTATAAATGCTTCAGGCAGTGGCCTTGACTTGGAGGGATTTAAAGGGATGTGACCATGCCGGGTAGAGGATTGCCCCCCGTGAATTGTCTTGAAAAAATTGCTTTAGGGGTGGCCTCGTTGGGGTAAAGCGAAAGTAGAAGTGCCTTGCCTACCCGAATAGAGAGGGAGAGTTGCTTATTAAAGGTGCTTGGGTGACCTCCTCTCTCTCTCTCCCCGCACGGGGCCCTCCCTTTTTCATTAAAGGTTGTGGTATCTAGAAAGTAAGGAAGTCAAGTCTGGTTGAATAGTGGGAGAGTACCTCCTCTCCAAAAATTTCCCTTGCATCTTCAAAACTTTCCTTGGGAAACTCTGATCTATTGCTTAATTCAACCTTCAAACGATAGTTCCGCGAGGTAGTTTTAAATACCTTCTACTTAAAACATTTTCCCCGCCAGTCGTTTCAACCTGGCTGTCGATGCCTTTTTCTCGTTTTCTCTTTTTCAAGTTAAAGCTTGGTTTTCGTCCCCCTATTGTTTAAAGAGAGGCAAACCCTTCCCCTTTTTGTTGTCCCCCAAACCCGGTTTCAGGTCGTCGATTTTTCCATTCCCCCTTTTTTTGCTCTGCACCCTTGAGCTTCGCCTTAGCCCTACTACTAATAATAGTGCGACATAGGCGCTTGTTTTAACCTTGGTGAAAGTTTTTAAGTCCTCTTACTAGAAGTTATGATCCCTTTGGGACTTTTGTATGGTGTAATGCCTCTCGAAATTTTCCCTTTCCTCTTTTTAGGTAGTTTGGACTTATTCAATTGGAGCGGGACTAGTTGTAGATTGCAAATTTAAAAAGAAGCCTAACTTTTAAAGCAGTGTAGATAAAGTAAACTAATCGGAGTAAAAAAAATTACTTTTTGATCAGGGCTTAAGTGGTTTGCTATCTATATGAAATCATCCCCACCCTTTTTCGGAGAGCCCTTCAAGGATAGCCTACTCATTGGGGGTGTAAGACCCATTTAAGCTTTTTAGCTGGGTTGGATGCCGCAACATTAGAGTTGGTACGGATCTTCCCTTTAGCTTGAGGAGTTCCCTTGGCTTCTTCATTTCCCAAAACAAGGTTTCCCCCAAGGCTCTTTGTCTAGAAATGTGTGCACTTTCTGAATGATCTAGCCCTATCCCCCAACCTAAAATTGTCAGGACTTCAAAAATTCGTCCCCTGTCGTAAAAGCTTGGTAAGATTGAGCCATAGGCCCAAATCATTTATTCCCTTATTGAGGCGCCTTGTTGGGTCTTTTTTTTTTTTTTCTTAAAATTTGGCTTTCGATTGTTTAGGAGCCTTGTGCTTTTGACTAAAGCTTGAAAAAGGGGCAGCCCCCTCCCTAATCTTTTCCTCCTTTGACCTCAGAGGGTAAGTTTGTAATGGGCCCCCCCTCCTTTTTGGGCCCTTATCACCTTAAAATAGGTCGATAAAAGGGTTGAGGGTGGATAGGGAGGCCACACCCAATGGCTCTGCACTCACGAGCTCGCCTCAAATGTGTGGGAATTGTTTAAGGAACAGACCTCGTATGCCTTGCTAATTTCCCTGGCCCCAAGTTGGTCTTATTGCTTTTCCCTTTGGGGGGTTTTCCCTTGGTTTGTGCCTAGCATTGGCTTATTGAGTCTCAGAGGGACAGGGATCCTTGGGCTAAATTTTTGCCGCAAGATATTCATCAAAAAATTAGAAAAAAGGAAAAAAAGAATAAACTAAAAAAAAACTACAAAACCATCATAAAAAATATAAATGCCCATATGGTAGGAAGTCTCCCCCCCTACAAGTGCAAAAAGGGAAACACCTCAACACTGCTAACTTTATTGAGTACCAAATACCGTACTTTGGGCCCTTTTTTTTTGTTAGGAAAAAGTTGGAGAGGGGTATGGAAATCCTTCTACGATTTCCCTAGCATTAACTCATAGCCATGTCCGGCATAAAAATCGGATCTTTGGGTTTCTTTGTGCATTGGGTCCAAGTCTTTCTCACCCCCATTTTTTAACCATCCGGGCTACCGCATCTAGAAGTTTACCTCTTGGGGAGTTTAGTACAGTATTGGTCCTGCTAGCCCTTAAATAAACAAATGCAAAACAATTCTTATTAGGCACATAAAGGGAAAAACCATCCCGTAAAGCCTTTTTACATGTAAAAAGACCCCAAAAAAACTTGGGAGGGCCCTTACCCTCAGGTATTCTCAAAGCGCTTAGAAAAACCTTCAAAACTCTCCACTTTGGAAGGGGCTTACGACGAGCTACACGGTAGTGTTGAAGAACTCTTTCTCGAAACGTTGTGAAGAGGCGTTGCCCAAAAATTTCAGGCTTTTTTCAAATACTATGAACCCCTTCCTGACAAGCAAGGTACTAGTTCCCCTTGTACGGCAACTTTATTTCCCAACATGGGATTGCCTTAAAAATTTGAAGTTGCACATAACCCAATTTAAAAGGCAGTTGGTTTACTCTTCCCTTTCGTGGCGGTTTAAGTCCCTTCCCTTGTTCAAGGGGCTTGGGAACAAATCCTTAAAGGGGGGGGAAAAGGGTGGGGGAACATACAAATTTATGCCCTTTAAAGGAGGGCATTGATGATCTTAGCCCGGGTTTTAGTCCCTTGGGGACCATCCTTGTAGGTTGTCAAGGGGTGCTGGCAACGGGGCCCATTCTCTTGCATTTGGGGGGGGTTTACTTCTTGTAGAATCAGAACTAGAAAATGGTGATGAAGAGGGATCCCCCTTTTACTTCTATTATTTTGACATGGTTTAATATTTAAAAGGAAGGAAAAAAGCCCTTAGAAAACTTTTGGGAAAGAAAGTTTAAATGTAAATGTAGGATTTTAAAAAATTGGGAATGAAAAGATTAAAAAAAAAGTGGTCTCTTTTTGTGACCCTCTTTTTTAAATAGGTAAACTATTGGAACCCCTATAGCAATTATCCATATAAGTACGAACCCTTTTGGGGAATGTTGCATAGCAAAATTGTAGAAAGCTTTTTTGATCAGAGGGTTTGCCTTTAAAAGGAAAAAGGGGCCTTTTGTCGCATGTTGTTTGTTTATAACACGCTCCTTTTAATGTTGCATTTAATGTACGAAATTTAAGCAAAAAAAAAATTCACATTTTAAAAAAGTTCCTTTGAAAAGGGAAGTTTCTTTAGGGCTTATTTGGCTTTCCCCTGGTTGGTTTGAAAAAGACTGAAAACGGGTTGCATTCGTTTAGTCCTTTTTGAACATTTTTTGGAAATAGATTAGCTTATACCCTTTGGGGAAAGTGCCTACCTAAGGGTTTTGCAAGAGTTTCCTGTTTGCATCAAACCCTAAGTCTTGCTCGGGTCTTCGTGCTCTGCTTCAGTTAAAAATAATGTTTACTTTTTTTCATCTTCCCTTGGGAATTTTTGGACAAGTAACCATTACTCCACCTCGTTAGCTTCATTTTTTTGGCTTATGTCCCTACCACGTTACCCCCATAAACAAAAGGGGGAATCCTTTAAGTAGATTGGTCATCCCTGAACGGGCTAACACATCTTTTCTCCTTCCCTTTGCCTTAGAATGAGATACGGGGGGGGAAAGTTTTTGATGGGGATATTTTAGGCTTGAGTTTCAAGCTGACTATTTTCGATATGTCTTTGTCAAAGGGTTTTGGCTTCCCCCTAGGGCCCAAAGCTCTGGGGCTTGGGGGGGAACCAAGCCCAGTATTTTTGAAAATTGGCTAGATTTTTACAAAAAGGGATAAAAACAGCTATTTTTTAAAATTTTAAGTAGAATATGTCGGGTATAAGGGACTCCATTTTCCTCCCTTGCGGGAAAAGGGATCTCTTTTATCAACTGATTTTTAAAACTGCCGATTTCACTCCTATTAAAAATTTATAGGTTTTACCCAATGTTTTAAATCTTTTAGATTTTTCACATCAGTTGTGTACTTACTTACATTATTCCTACTTTAAAGTGCCTCTTGCAAACTTAAGCTTTAAAAATGGTTACGCGGGGATAGTTCCCGGCTTTCTTTTAAATGTGAATTTTTTTGTGGGGCCTTTATGTGCAGACCCAAATTACCAAATATTTAAAAAATTTTGAGACGAAAAAATACTTATTTTCCCCTATATGATAAAAGATACTTATGTATCCTCTTGTTGGCTAAAAATTTGTCAATTTTCCAGGGTATTTTTTAACAAATATATTCATAAATTTTGGGTTTAATTTTATTAATTTAACCCCTTATTTTTCAAAGCACGTATTTTTTAAAAAAGGTTTTTAATTTTTGAACTTGACAGATAATCTAAACAATTTACACAAATTTTAAAAATTTGCCATAACATCTTGGTTTACTTGTTTAAAAAAAACTAATATTATCAAAATCTTTTTTAAAATATTCTTACAATTTAGAAGAATGTTAATAAAAAAAATTTACTTTAAGAAAAAAAACCCAAACCTTAAAAAAGAATCTTTTTCGAACATAATCATTTTTTTCTTCGGTGTGAAATGGGCTTGGACTTGATTTATGTACTAATTTAAAAAAACTATTATATTTTTTTTTTTAAAAATTTTCCTTTTTTTTGGGACTTTTATAGAGTGTATATAAGTATCAAAAATTTTTTCCCTTTATATTTTTAAAAGGGAAATTTTTTTTCAGTCTCGCCCTTTAAACTTTTTCGAGATCAGTGTGC
Source organism: Lumnitzera racemosa (assembly GCA_024138005.1). Taxonomy (NCBI): domain Eukaryota; kingdom Viridiplantae; phylum Streptophyta; class Magnoliopsida; order Myrtales; family Combretaceae; genus Lumnitzera; species Lumnitzera racemosa. The sequence continues at coordinate 15,266 of JAMXBC010000076.1, forward strand.
TTTTATTTTTCCCTTTAAATTTATATTTTTTTAAATCTAAAATCATTAAAAGAGATTGTAAAAAAATTTGATTTTTTTTTTTAAGATATAAAGTGAAGGGTGAGATGGGGGAGGGGGGTTTGATCTTCAAAGTGGTGGAAGAACTGTAAAAATTTTCTTTTTGTTATAATATAAGTTGGGGGTCAGAAATTAATGGCTAGGAAGGTTTTTTTTTTGTATCTCACTCCTTTAAAAAATGGGTTTTTAAAAAAACAAAATTTAAAAAACCTATTTTTAAAAATTTTTAAATTTATTTTTTGAAATCTATTATTTAGTTTGGATAGGTTTTTGGTTTTTAGATTTTGATGGATTATTCATTATCCCTAAAAATTGACCTTTAATGGTATTTGGTCCCCCAAACGCCAGGTAAGATTGTTTAAACCCAATAGGATAAATATTTTTAAGAAAATATGGAGTTTAGAGGTACAATTTTAAAGGGGAAGATACATTAAACTGCTAGGCCATTCCGCAAAGAAAAGCGTAAACCCAAATGGGGTTGTCACGGGGGGGATTCAGTCGCTCGATCCCGGGGGGCCCTTAGGGGGTTCCTGACCTCACAAAAGGGAAAGGGCCCTAAGTCAGCATGTAATACACTCAAACTATTGAGGGGAAAAAAGTAGAGGAGGGGGGAAACTCTAAATAGTTTTAATGTATTCACCCCAAAAAAACTTGTGTGTTACTTTGGGAGGGGGTTTTCCCCCATATTTACAGAAACCCTTTACAATCTAATGGTAAAAGGGATGGGATTCAAATCTAATATTTAACAATTGTTTTCCCAAAACTACTAATTTACTACCTTCCCCAATTACAATAAAAATTTTGGGGATTTCTCTAGAACCCTTCTAGAACTTTTAAAATCATCTGAAGCTTTTGGTGGGTTTGGGGTTTTTTGTTTTGGGTTTTTAGGAACCCCCTAAAAAAGGCCCCCTTCGAGAGGTGTAATATTCTCCCTCTTTTCAATCCGGCGACGCCCTCTTTGCTCCTTCCTGTAGAACTGTGGGAACCCTTGGGTCTTTAAAAGGCCACGTGCTTCGGCTGGGTTCCCAACTGGCCTCACTCTCTGGTCTTCCCCTTCAAAATTTCCCATAAAATCATGTCGGGGAGTTTGTTCCCGTCTCTTAAATTTTCTATAAGCTATGATCCTTTCCATTTCCCTTTTAAAAAATTTAAAATCTCGTATTTCCAATTGGGGCCCTTTGGGATATAGTTCTTTGGGGTTTTCCCTTTCATCTTTGTAGAAGGGTTTTTAGCATGCTCAAAAGGAAAAAACCGGGTGGAATTTCAGTTTGGGGAGGAAGTTTAAAATTTTGAAAAGAAAATTCCCTATTCTTTCCCCCCCCCAATTTGGGGAAAAGGGACCCTGGATCCCTCTTTAAAACCTTTATGTATTTGGCCCCTTCGTGTTGTATAAAAATGTAATTAACTTTGCACTTGGTCCCTACCTGGTTTTCCCATGGGGCCTCAGTTTTTTTTTTAGAATTCCTTTTTTCATTCTTTGTTAGCTGGTTAAATTTTTAAGGTCGGGCAAAAATTCGTTTTCCTCCCTTTCCCCTTTGCAAAATTTATATGCGGGAGGGTGGACCCTGTATACCTTTTTTGCAATTTTATGAGGAGTTAAAGGGGTTGCCTTCCCAGGACAATCTCGAAAGGACTTGTTGATGGCCCTCTTTCTTTTGTAGTTTTAAAGGGAAAACTGTGAAAACGTCTAAAAACTTAGCCCAAATTATTTTGGGTTTTAAGCCCTACAAAATGCCTTAAGTAAAACTTTTACTAAAGGCATTTCACTCGCTCCGTCTGCCCATCGTTGGGGATCCCAGACTAGTTGAAATTTAACTAAAGACCCCAAAAATGTTTGAACCAGTTGCCCCCCCAAATTCTCCCTGTAAATGCCCTTTGGGGGATAACTCACAATGTTTTTGGGTAGGCCAAAAATTTAAATTTATATTTTTAAAGAACAAGGGGCCCCGTTTCTTTCCGCTGGCACCCCTTTGTGCGGGAAAAAAAAGTCGCAAATTTTGGGGAACCTGTTTTCCACCGCCTTTAATTGACCATCCCCTTCCATGGGGAAACCCTTAAATAAAGTCCAGGGAAAAACATTTTCCCAGGGGCGTTCGGAATGGGAAGAGGCTCTAGTAGCCCTGGGGGTTTCCCTTGTGTTCAACTTTGTCTTGTTGACACACGAGAAAAGTTCAAAACATAGTTTTCAATATTTCCCTTTCAAATGTGGCCAAAAAAAACCTTTTCTTCCACTTTGCTTGGGTACGGTGCATTCCTAGATAAACCCCCCCATTTAGAATCAGGACTTTCCCTTTAAGTTCCCCCTTCTCAGATTAAAGGGAATGGGGCACAAAAAATTCTTTTCCCCTTTTTTGTATATTTTAAGTCCTTTTTTGGGCCAAAAAATTCTCCTTGTTTTCCCCTTTCTTGAATTGAATCCTTTAGAGTTTTGGGCTTGCTTATCACTCTCCATCCCCTTAAATTTCTATCAATGGGGTTTGCTTTCGGGTTTGTTGGGGGTTTGTAAAACTAAAACCCTTCGGTTAAAGCACCCGCCAAACATTAGTTTCCCTGATTTATGTTAAAGGGGTCGAAATAAATTTTTCCCAAAGAAAAACCTGCCATGGACTTGCTTGGGTGAGGTTCTTTTGGTCTGAAAATAGCGGGGGGGACCTATTGTAAAGACTTGCCCAAAAATTTTTCCCCTAAAAAAGTAGTGCTCCATACCTGAAGAAAGTGTACTTTCCCCGTAAACCCCTTTTTCATGCATGGATTTCTTTCTCTTTTATCATTCAATTTTGGTTTTAAAATGCTACGGGGGCCCTTCCCTTTGCATTAAAACCCCTCCAATAGCAAATAAATAGTTTCATTTACATACCTAAAAGGGTTTAAAAAGTTGGGAAGGAAGGAAGGGAAATGGTCCTTCTTTGACTCCCTTTTTAAGGGTTCTAGGGCCCCGCCTTTTTTGTACTCCCCAAAAAACCCAAAAAAAAGGGGTACCCTTTTTTTAGTAAGCCCGTCAATGGACTAACTATCTTTGAATAGCCTTAATGAATCTTCTGTAGAAATTTTACTAAGCAAAGGGAAAAGGTTTCTCGCTCAGTAGGTTTGGGGGGTTTTCTTCCGTCCCAGATGGCTTTTCCTTTTCCTTTCCATTTAATCTTTCCCCCCCCACTATGTGCCCAAGGGAAAATATCACCTCTTCTTGCGAAAAGGCACATTTCTCTATTTTCCCATAAAGATCATTCCTCCTGAAAGCAAAGATATGAGCGAAGGTGATCTTTTATTTTCCCTCCAACGTTTCCCTAAAAATTTTCTAATATAACCCAAATACAAAATACAAATTGATAAAGAAAAGGCGTTGGAACCGATTCATAAGTGTGCAAAAAGTAGTGGGGCTTTTAGTAAGGCCAAACGGCATGACTGGGAAATTTTCGAAAGAAATTTACCTTGTAACACAAGAAAGTCTTGGGTTCTTCCCCTTTTTGCAATTCATTTGGTGTACCCCGGGGAAAAAAACCCAATTTGGAGAAGTATTTTTAAGCTTCTCCCAAATTTTTCAAATAGTTTCCGATCCCAAAATGGAATGGGATACTTATTTTTTTATCGTAAACCTTTTTTTTGGCTCGAAAATCAATCCATTTGGGTGATCCATCTTGTTTTTCTGAAAAAGTACGGGAGCCCCAAAAAGGTGCCTTTAAAGGCCTAATAAAACCCGGGGTTTTCTAGAAATTTCCCTTCAATTGTCGCCTCAATTTTTTAAATTTTGGAGGTGACATTTTTATAGGGGACGGCAGGGGGGGTTTCTGGATCTGGGTTCCAATTTCTATCCCTTTGGCCCTATTTCCCTTCTTGGTGGAAAACTTTTTAGGCGGGTTTGGTGCTTTTTTTTTCCCTTTAAAATTTTCTCCAATTTTTCCCCCCACTTGAGGGGGAAAACCTTTTTTTGGATTTATAGTTTTTCCCCTTTAACTTTTAAGGGAAAAAAAAAGAAAAAAAAAAATGTTTTCCCTTTTCTTCTTGGTCCCTTTTTTAATTGCATCACCGATAAAAATTTTGGGGTTTTGGCCTACCTTTCTTACTACGGAAAAACCACACATTGCGAATTGTGTTAAAAGTACACAAATGCATTTAGATCGTGGTAGGGAAAACGCTTCAATGCGATAACAAAAATCCATCCCGATCACGAACCCCGAAAATCATCCTTTGGCACTACTTAAAATTTTCCCCTTTTCCCCTCCCAAACCCCCCAATTTAGGGGGTTTTACCCCCCTACCCTACCCCAATAGGGGGGGAACTTTTTTTTGAGTTAATTTTTTGGCCATTTTGGGGGTTTCTTCCTAAATTTTACCCCCCAACCCTTTGTTTGCCTTATCGGGGAAATAAAGGATAAAGATGTTTCCTGTTTTACGAGGGCATTGGTTTTTACTGCTACTGATACTTGGGTTATACATAAAAACCCTTTTTTTTGCATTGATTTGGAGACTTCATAGACTGAGTAGACAAAACTGCCCTAACTGGGCCTCACCCCCATCTTTTTGAGCTTTCACTTGCCCCAAATGGCCCCAAAATTCTCTTTTTCGGACCCCTCCGGGCTTTAATTTGGGGCCCCTTAAAAAGAAATAATTTTAAAACCCCGGGGGTTTCCATTTTTTCCCATTTTCCCCTTCACGAGTTCTTCCCCGATCTTTTATTTTTTTTCCCTTCGGCTTTGGTTTTTCCTTTGGAAGAACTCCCGCTTTTTTCCCTTTCAAACCCCCCCTTTTCCATCTTCCCCCTTTTTGGTCTTAAGATCGGGCTTCCGAAATTCTATTGGGCCCTTCAGAAAACTGCTATGGGCCTTTGGGAAAGGTCTTCCACTCCCCTTGCCCCAGTTCAAATTTGCCCAGGGTTTAAAACCCATCCACAAAAATCCCCAAAAGCATTTTTTGGTTGAGATCTGTGATCTCCAACATAAACTCAAAAATTCCTTTAATTTTTGCTTTTTTGTCCCCCTTATGGGTTAGGTGACGAAAATTTCCCCTTTGTTTCCTTACCCGCTTTTTTGGGGGGGGAATTTGACCCTTCAACTTTTGTACAAAGTTATCCCAGGTGTTGATTTTCAGCCCCCCTTTCGGCCCCACCATATTTTGGTGGTCTTTCAGATACTGGCAGCGTACGTACTTTCCGCATCATCAAAGATTCCCACGCTTTAAAGTATTTTTCCCAAACCCCCCTTTAAGGGAAGTTATCTCCCTTTGAGGGGCCCGCTCCCCCCAAAAAGTCCCTCTGTCTTGGAATTCGACCCAAATAAACGGGTCTGGGAGAAATTCCTTTGAAATAGCGTTCGGCAGGCCGCCAAATTGGGGGTCTTGAGATCTTAAATTCTTTTGATGATGGCCATTACCACTGCATAACCCCTTAGCTTCTTAAGTTTTCCCTTATTTTTAAAGGGAAATCGAGCTTGGAGAGCTCACCTTTTTCCCCAAAAAAACCCTTTCCTTTGCTGCCTAAGTTTTTACAGCTCGATTCAGTGCTCCCTGAATTTTCGCCTCGGGGTTCTTTTTCCCATTCCCTTTCAAAAATCCCTTGGGGCTCATCAAATTTTTCCCTTTGGGCCTAAAGCAATGTAAAACTCTTTTTTAAATTCCATCCTATTAAGGGGGAGGTTAAGTGGGTCCGGAGACCTACCCCTTTTGGCCGGGGAACACGGCGATCGTCATGGTCAGCCAAAAAATGGGGACCATTGAAGGGGTTGTTGTCCTCCAGATGAAATTTTCCACAAGCAATTCCCTTTTTAGTCTCTGATACCACTTGTCACGGGGGATTTCCCTCACTCGACCTCATGCGGCACTTTTGCGTTTTCCCGAACCCCAATAAGGGGCTAAGTCGCCTGTTTTTACACTCACAATGTTAGAGGGGGAAAGTAGGAGAGAAACTTGATAGTAACTGTATTCACTCAAAAAAAACTTTGGGGGTTACATTTGAGGGGAATTTCCCTATATATATAGAAAAACCTTTACAATCTAATGGTAAAAATCGATTCGATCTAATGGTTAAATTGAAATTCCCCCAAAAAACTACATTTACCTACCTTCACCCAATTTATACCAAACTTCTGGATTTCTCAGAACCTTCTAAAAAATTTTCATCATCTAGAAACTTTTTGGGGGGCTTGGGCTTTTTTCTTTTGGTTTAGGAACCCCCTAAGAATGGACCCACTTCGAGAGGTCCAAAAACAGTGAAATAGGTAAGGAAAGTTTAGTTGCCATGAAAGAGTGTTAGGGGTAAGCCTTGCTATTTCGTGGAATGAAAGCACTACACCCTTTTTATTTTATTTTGTAAATTTTTTGGGTTTTTTTTTCCTGTTTAGGATCTACTTTCATATTTTATATATATTTATTTTAAAATATATTTGGCCCTAGCATCATATAATATTTTTTTTTCTGTAATGAACCTTTTGTAAAGTTTATCATGACATTCAAAAAAAAAAGATTTTTGTGGGTGTTTTTTCTTGGTTTTGCAAATGCTTTTTTAGAAGTCATCAATTTTTTTCCCATTTTTCTCTGTTTTTCTCCCCTTTTTGTGTCTTGCTTTCTTGAAATCATTTCATTTAGTTGGCAACCGGCGGGGTTTATTGAACCCTTTGTGGTTTCAACATTTTTTTCCCCTTCCCCATTTTAAAAATTTTTGAATCCATGGGATTCTTCATGCAATTGGGCGCAATATATCTGCTATTGCTCCCCTCGCTGTCAGGCTACAAAGGGGAAACAAACATTTTATTCAAAAATTGTTCTGTTCCGCTTTAGATTGGAATTGTATTTATCAAATTTTATTATGCCAATTATTGTTACAGCCTTTCTAATTAGTGGAAACCCGTGCAATTTTCTCAGTGGCCCTTTGTTTTAAACTCGCTGGTTGGAAACGCATGCACGGTTTCCCAAATTTTTAAATTGAAAGCAATTGGCTCCCGCTGGAGCGAAATAGTTTTTTCGATAGGGAAATTTTAAGGGTAATTGTGTCGAAATAAACCCCTAGGGAATGCAATTGATTTAAAATAGTTTTAAGTAAAAGGAAGGTAATTTTTCGAGCTTTAAAAAAATTGTTTAATAAATTGAAGGGAACCCTTTAAATCAAAAAATGTTTTTTGGGAAAACGATTTGATTACCCCGCGAGAAAATTTAACGTAGAACCAAACAATCCCGATTTTCTAATTACATACTCACTGCCCCTAAAGCAAATTTCAAATAAGGGAAAATCCCATAAAAAAAAGCTAAAGGGAGTTTCTATTTGCTTTCCCCAAAAATCAAAACTAATATTTTGGGACAAAAACCTTCTTACAAAAACACCTACGTAGACCCTTTTTGGGAAAAGAAACAAAAAACCAGCTGAGCCGACTAAACCCCACCCATGGGCTTCGTCTCTTCCCCCGATCCCCCGAAAACAAACCCAAAACCATGTTTTTGGGCCCGGGGGGAAGTATTTGTTCTTTGGTTTCTCTCTCCTTTCCCCTGAAGGCTTCTTCCTGGGCGGCGGGGACAGATGTATGGGGGCCCGGTTTCCCGGGTTTTTGGGGTCCTGGGGGTTTCCACCCTGAGCCGTTCGCTTTTAAATTATAAACGGCTTCCATTATAAAAGAAATGTATTTTAGGGTTTTTTGAGGAAAAATTTTTTCTGCTTGTGTGTGTTTTAAAAATTTTTTAAATTTTTGATTCTGGGTTCTTTATTAATTGTTGGGGGGGATTTAGATTTTTTTGAATGTTTAATTTAATGTTTAAAAAGGGGGGGGTGGGGGGCATGGGATTGCTTGATCGTGTGGTGATGGGGCGAGGTTTGACAGCTAAGGGTTCTGGGGGGTGGTTTGAAAGCGTGGCAGGGTGTGATTCGGTAAAAAAGTACGTGGGGGGGCCAAAAATGGGCCCCGTTAAGCCGCGTTTTAACGACTTTTCAATTTTGCCCGGGGCCCGCCTTTTTTGAGAAGGATTCACAAAGAGATCGTGCTTGGCGCGGGAAAAATTTTTCCCTTTTAAATTTGAGTTCGTTGTGTGATGTTCGGGGTGTCAAATTAAAATTTTTTGGCCCTTTCCTGGTGGCAGCTTTTTTGGGAAAAATTTTAGGATAAAATTTTTTTTAAAAAAAAAACAAAAGGAATACAGACCGAATCTTTGGCTTTTTAGATTTTTAATTTTTCTGGAAAAACCCTTGGGCCCTCGAAATGCAAATGATGTATTAAAATGGGACGTGGAAACCCCAGCCTGATCCGACCCAACCAAATTTGGGGGTCAGGCTCTTTAAAATCAAGAGGGGGTGGGCCAACCAAATTTTTGGAAATTTGGGGTTGATCCCAATTTTTGGAAAACCCTTAAATTTAAGGGGCTTCTAATTTTTTTAATAAAAATTAAATTTTTTTTCCCTTTTTAAAAATTGTACGTTTGATATCCCTTTTAAAATTTTTGAAAAAATTTAAAAGATGTGTCTGTAATAGTATATTAAAAATTTTTGATTGAAATGTAAAAATACAAAAAAATGTTTTAAAAAAAAAAAATATATATATGAAATTTTTAAAAAATCTTAAAAATAAGTGTTAAAAAAAGGGAAATTTCCCTCAAGAAGTATTTTAAAAAAAGCAAAATACTCAAAAAACTTTTAAATTTCTTGCAATTTAATCTTGTTATATACAAATATCAAGTAAATAAAAAAAATTGAATTTTTTTAAAATTTTAAAGGGTTAGTCTTCAATGGCAAATAATAATAAAAAAAACTTTATTCTTTACACATTAAATTTTCCTTTGTTTTATCTTTTCAAAATTTTAAAATTTTAAGTTTTCCTACTAGGGTTTTGGAAAATGTTTAAATTTTTGGAAAGTGATTTTAAATGTTTCTAACAAACCCAAAAAATTTTTTTCTTTACTTTTTTTCTTTTTTTTTTTTTTTCTTTTGGATATTTAATTTAAAAAAAATTTTTTACGGAGGGGGTTTTAAAGAAGGGGGAAAAAAATTTGTGCGGTGTGTCTTTAATAGAATAGAAGAGGAATTATAGGAAAAAAATTAAGTGCAAATCAAACCCGAGGGGAAAATTATCTTTAATCCCTTAAAAAAGCTTTCCGAAAATTTTTTTGTGGCGGAAAAAAAAAAAGAGGGAAAAAAAAGAAAAAGAATTCGGCGGGGGTTTTAGAATAAGGGGCAATTTATAGGATGGAGGGGAAAAAAATGCAAGAAGAAAAGCTAACGAAAAGGGAGGGTAAATTTTGTTAAGGGCAATATGTCTCTAAGGATCTTTTGGGGGGGGAAGTTAAAAAAGAGATTGGACTCCCCCGCAATTTGTAAGCTTTTTGAAAAAAAAAAAAACAATATAGGGGAAGTCAGGATATTATTTTAAAAATTTGTTATTTTGATACTTAAATTAATAAAAATTTTTTTTAAAAGGGACGAGAGTTTAAGAGCGATAAGTAGCCCTTTTTTGTATAAAGTATTAAATAGTTTTTTGTTGAACAGTGGTTTTTTTTTTATAAAAAAAATGGGTGGTTTGGGAATTGGAAAGTAGTTAATAGGGAGAGCTACTTCTGTAAGTATTAGAGATTGGGGTTTTTGATGTCTAATGTGTTTTCCCGAGATGTAAGAAGTAGCTACTTGCTTAGTTTCTTAGCTTTTTCCAAAGTGTTCTAATTTTTTGAGATTTTTATAGTTAGACAAGCCGAAAATCTAAACTTAACCCAAAATAGAAATCGAGTAAAAGAAAGGAGCCCAAGAAAAATAGGACGGGGTCTGAAGGGCCCCATGTCCAAAAAGGGCTTATCAAAAAAAATTTGTTTTTAAATAAATTTTTTTTAAAATTTTTTTAAAAAATTAATATTTAAAGGGACAAATTTAGTAGGTCTTATCAAAAGATTTTGTTTTTTTTGTAAATTTTTTTTAATATTTCTTTTAAAAAAACATATAATATAAGACCCCAAATTTAGTAGTTAGTAAAAAGTTAAAAAAAATTTTTGGCTTAAAGTACAAAGAGGGAAAAAATTTATTTTTTTTAATAATTTTTTTCTCTAGTTTAAATAATGTTAATTTTTTTGATTTTTTTAGGACTTAAAAATTTTAAAAGGAAATGCTAAATTCCTTTTAAAAGAAAAACAAAAAATACAAGTTTTTTACTCTTCAAGACCCTAAGACCTTTTCTCTTTTCCTTATTTCCGAATTCGTAAAGTTAAAGAAATTTACAAGTTTTATTCTGCTGAAAAACCCAGGGGAAAAAATTACATTTTGAAGAAAGTTGCATGAAATGAAAATCTCCTAGGCCAATGAAAACCCCGACCCGTCTTTGAGTACCTTCCATAAGTAGGAGGTGCGTTCCCCGAAAGGGTAGCTTCCATTCTTTAAAAAAAAATCCCTTAGCTTTAAATTCTTTTTTTGATTGTTGTGTTAGGGGCTCCTTGGACAAAAGGATTGGATTCTCTCAAATTTTTTATTTTTTTAATTTTTTTCAAAATTTTTAAAAATTTAAAGATTAAAAAATTTTTTAAAAATTTTTGGAAAATTCTTTGATTTATTATAGTATTATTTTTTTTTTTTTTTTATAATTTTTAAAAATTGGAAAATTTTTTGGGGAAATTATTTTTAAAAAAGGGTTTAATAAAGAAAAATTTTAAAAAAATTTAAAATTTAGATGAAACCATTTTTAGAACGATATACTTCATATAAGATATGAAAAAATGAAGGGGCATTGTTGTGAATGGTAAGAATTCTAACTTAAAGAACTTTTGGAAAAACCCTTTGTAAATATAGTTGGGGGTTTGGTAAGCAAGTTTTGAAAAAGCTTAAAAAGGTAAAACCCCAAAAAGTTTCGGGTTTAAAAATTAAGCTTGAAAATATTTGAAATTGGGCCTTTTAAATTCCCAGAGCTATGTTGAAGAAATTTTAAATCGAAAAAATGTTTGGGGAAACAATCCTTGTAATAAAAATTTTCATACGAAAGTAGCAGCGATAACGATAATATCTATATTCTCTCAATTTGTATGGTCACCTTCCTTACTAGAATCAGCGGGGTCATCTAGCCAGTCTATGGTCCGGGGCCTTTATGATGTTTTTCCCCTAAATGAATTTAAGTTCTTTTTTTTTATATAAAAAGGGCCCTTCATGATTGTACCTTTTACCCAAAAATTAATATTTTGATTGGTGTTTATTAAATTTAATCATATTTTAAATTTTAAACAACTAATTAGTTTCAATTTTGATTGGGTTTATGTGACCATGTTTGGGTTTTTCATTTTTTTTTTTCCCTCAAAAATAATTTAAAATTTTGAAAACTGGGAAAAAAAAACAAAAATAAGAAAGGAAACAGGCAAAAGGGGTTTTTCCTTTTCTCTTGCTCCATAAACTGTCAAAATCAGGGTTTTTTAAAACCTAAGAACACTATCAGATATTTAGCCCTGTTTAATAAAAAAAAAAAATTAGCCATTGAAAATTCGAGACAAAGGAAAAAAAAGGGGTTTTTTATTTGATTCATCAAAAAAATTTATTCAGTTTTAGTGCAGTGCAGTCTTCACAAGCAAAATTTGGGGTTCCTCATTCGTCTTCCCCGTCATCCATGCCCAAAAATCTAATTTTTTCTTCATCTGGAGAAATTGCCTGCACAAAAATTATGATATAAGGGGGTTTAAAAAATTTTTGGGGTCACATTGTGTGATACGTTTAAAATTTCTTCTGCAGAATCCCAAAATTTTTCAATTTGGGTTTTTCCCCTTCCTAATCTCTGCTAGGGTTTTAAGTCCCCCAAAATAGCTCTTTTTTCTGAAAAATAAAGGCAGGTTTTTCGGTTTTTACTAGGGTAAGTATGTCTGTTCTCGATTTATATATTTCTCAACCATTTAGGAACAAAAATTTTTTATTTTTCCCCTCCCCTTGATTAACCCCCTCCATGCAAACCCAAAAAAAAATATTCCCTCTTCGTGCTTTGACGTTCCATTTTACCCGGTTTTTTTATCATTTTTGGCATTTTTAAAATTTTATAATTTTGAATTTCTTAAACCGTCTTTTTGAGTAAATAAATTTTTATTTTTTTTAATTTTTAAAGGCAAAGCTTTTTTTTTTTTTTAACAATTTTTTTAAAAAAAAGTTTGAAAAAATTAAAAAAGATTTTAAAAAAAAAGAAAAAAATTTTTTTGGAAAAATTAATAAATTATGGAAATTTTTGGGAAAAAAATTTTTAAAACCATTTTTAAAGGAAGGGGAAACCTTTTTTTAAAAATTTTTTTTTTAAAATTTTTATGGCTAAAAAAGGGTTTTAAAGGGGGGGAAAAAAGGAAATTAATAAAAAATTTTGTTTTTTTTTTTTTTTAAAAATGGTTTTAAGAAAAATTTTTAATTTTTAAAAAAAAGAAATAAAAAAATCTTTTTGTAAAAAAACCCCAAAAACCCTTTCCTTTTTTTCAGAAATTTGAATTTTCCTTTTTAGGTTCAAAATTGCAAGATTAAATAAAAACATTTTTGGTAAAATTTGGAAATTCCTGCAGAACTTTTTAAAAAATCCCAAGGGGCTTTAAAAATTTCCCCATTAAAATTCATAAATTTTTTCAGGCAAATTTTTTTCCAGATTTTTAAGAAAATTTTAAGATTTTTTGGAATGGTGGACGGGGGACCGAATGGGAAGTCCAATTTTCTTTTTGAAGCCCGCACCTTCCCGTTTGGAAAAAAAATTTTTAATAAAATCTTTTGTTTTAAAAAAATTAAAATTTTTTTGTTTTTAATTTAAAAATGGTTTAAAAATTTTTATTTTTTATTAAACATGGCCCAAATAAAATTGGGTAGGTTTTTGGGTTTTTAAACCCTATTTTTTTTCTTTTTTTTAAAAAAGGAAAGGGGCCCCTCCCCCTTTCCCTTTTTTCCTTTTTGTTTTTTTTGTTGGGTTTTTCCAAAACTTCCAAATTTTTTTTTTAAGAAAAAAAAAAAAAAAAATAAAAAATATCCCGGTTTAATAAAAAAAAAAATTGGGGCAAAGGGGAAATTTAAAAGGGGGAAAATTAATTAAATTTTTAACCCCCAAAAAAAAATATTAATTTTGTAAAATTTTTTTAAACAAAAAATTCCCCTTTTTTAAGGCTAAAAAGAATAATTTTAAAAATTTTTGAACATTTTTTAAAAATGGAATGGCTTGCTGTGACCCCTTAAAATTTTTTAATAGGTTAAAGGGGGAATAAAAGGGAAAATAGATATTATGTTATCCTCACTTTGTTGGGGGAAAAAATTTTGAAAAGGATGAAAATTTCCCTCAATTTTTGTTAAAGGCCCAAATTTTTGCTTTGGAATAAAGCCAATTTAAAAAAATATTTTTCAAGGTTTTTAAAATTCTTTTTTGGGGTTTTTAATTTTGCAAAAAAGGGAATTGTTTAAAAAAAGGTTTAAAATTTTTTTCTAAAGGTTTACCAAAAAAATTCTTGAAATTAAATTTTTAAAAGTTCCCAAATTTCTTTTTTCATTAATTTGTGGAAAGGGTTTTAAAAATTTTGGCCCTCTTAAATTTTTTTTCTTTAAATTTCCCCCCTTAACCCTTTTTAAAATAATTTCCCCACTTAATTAATTATTAAAATTTTAAGGGGAAAAAAATTAAATACTTTAATAAATTCTAAAAATATTTTTAAAATTTTTAAAAAAAATTTTTAAAATTTAATTTTAAATTGAGAAAATTAAAAAAATTAAAAAAAATTTTAGGTTTTTTAAACCGGGGGGGAAATTTTTGTTTTAGGGTTATTAAAAACCTTAAAAAAAATTTTTGGGGGAAGGATTTTTTAAAAATAACCCCCCAAACTGGGGGGCAAATTTTCCCCCCCAATTTCCAAATTTTTATCAAAGGGCTTATTATTGGGTAAAATTTCTTTAAACCAAAAATTTTTTTCAAAATTTAATTTTTTTCCCCTAAGTTTTCAGGAAAAATTTCAAATTCTTTACTTTAAAAAATTGGAAAAAAACTATAATTTTTAAATCGGGGAAGGTAAGAACAACTTTTTTTTTTGTTTTTGTTTTTTTTTGTTATTAAGGGGAATGCTCTTAAAAAATTTTTTTAAATCCCCAAAAATTTAAAAAATTTTTTTAATAGGGTATTTTAAAAATATTCAATTTTCCCCTCTTTTGTAAAAATTTAAGGCCCAAAAATTTTTTAATTTTAAATATAAATTTGTTTTTTAAATTAAAAAATTTTAAAAAAAAGAAAAATATAATAAAATAATTTTAAATTAATTTTTGATAAAACCCCACTAAATTTTGCCCTTTTCTTATTGTTTTTATAAATAAATATTAAAAAAATTTTTAAAAAACAAAATTTTTTGTTAAGATTTTTTGGACATGAGCCCTTCAGACTGTCCTGATCTTCTTAGGCTCCTTTCTACTCGAGTTTTTCTTGGCTAAGTTTAGAGTTCGGAGTTAATATGAAAATTTCCAAATAATTAGAACCTTTGGTTTAAAGCTAAGAAACTAAGTCAAGTAGCTATTTTTACATTTTGGGAAAACACTTAGACATATAAACCCAAATTCAAATACTTCAGAATAGCCTCCTATTAATACTTTCAATTTGCCAAAATATTTTTTTTAAAAATAAAGACCACGTTAAAACATAAACTTTAATACTTTATACATTAAAGGCTCTTATCGCTCTTAAAATCTCGTACTCTTAAAAAATTTTATTAATTTAAGTATCAAAATAACTTATTTAATAATATCCTGACTTCCCTATAGTGTTTTTTTTTTTTTTTTTACAAGCTTACAAATTTCGTGGGCCAAACTCTGTTTACTTCTCCCCCAAAAAGATCCTTAGGGACTATATTGTTAACTAAAAATTTTCCTTTCGTTAGCTTTTCTTCTTGCTTTTATTCACCCATCCTTGATTGCCTTATTTATCACCAGCCGAATTTTTTTCTTTTTTTCTCTCTCTTTTTTTCGCCCCAAAACCAAATTCGGAAGCTTGTTAAGTATTAAAGATATTTTTTCCCTCAGGTTTATATTGCACTTAATCTTTTCCTATAATTCCCCTTTTATTCTATTAAAGACCACCCGCAATATTTTTTTCCCCTTCTTTAAATCCTCTCCCTAAGAAACTTTTTTATTAATATCCAGAAAGACAAAAAAAAAAAAAAAAAAAGTAAAAATTAGAATTTATGGTGTTTAAAACATTTGAAATCACATTCATAAAAGAAACATATCCAAAATTGTAGGTAACTTAGAATTTCAAAATTGAAAGATAAAACTAGGGAATTTAATGTGTATAGAGTAAAGTTTTTTTTTTTTATTATTGTTGTCATTGAGAGACTAATCCTTAAAGTTTAAAGAAACTATTAAATTTTTTTTACTTATATTTGTTATAAGCAAAAATTAAATTGCAAGAAAGTTTTAAAGAAGTTTTTAGTATTTTGCTTTGTTAATTTCTTTGGGGTGGAATTCCTTTTTTACATTATTTTAAGATTGTTCCCAAATTTTATATTTTATTTTATTTTTTTAAAACATTTATTGATATTCATTTCGTTAAAATTTTTTTTACGTATTAATACAGCATCTATTAATTTTATTATAATTATAAATTCAAAACGATAAAATCTTAAAAAGGGAAAAAAGTTTAATAGTTTTTTAAAAAATATTAGAAGCCCTTAATTAAGGCCGAAATTGGGGAAAAAGTCCAATCCCAATTGGTTGGTCCGCCTTTGTATTAGACCTCGACCACCCAAATTTTTTTTAGGTCGGATCAGGGTGAGGTTCCACGTCCATGTTATAATTTTGCACTCGAGGGGCAAGGGGTCCGGAAATAAAAAACTAAAAAAACCCTGTAGTCGGTTTTATTCCTTTTTTATTTTTTTTTAAAAAAATTTTTTCTAGAATTTCCTATAAGCTGTACCAGGAAATGCCTTGATTTCTATTGACCCCCGAACATCAACACGTAGTCAGATTTAAAAGGGGAAATTTTCCCGCCCAAGACGATCTCTTGTGAATCCCCATCTCAAAAAAAAGGGGGCGCCCCTCACATTGAAAAATCGATTAAAAACGCGGCTTAAAGGGGGCATGTTTGCCCCCCCCGAGCTTTGACCCAATCAATTGCCACGTATTATCCCCCACCCCGCCCCTTTGCTGTCAAAACCCCGTCCATACCCCCAGACAAGCATCACCATGCCACCCTCCCCCCCTTTTTCATTAAAAATTAAACATTCGAAAATCTAAAAATCCCCCTAACAATTTATATAAGTCCCCGATGAAATTCAAACGTTTACACATCCCAAACAGAAACAATTTTTTCGAAAATACTATAATACGTTCTGTTTATAAGGAAGCCCATTTTGAATTAGCAACGGCTCGGGGTTGAAACGCCCGGAGCCCCCGTGCGGATTCCCCCTCCATTCATCTGTCCTCCCCCCGCCCCGGAAGAAGCCTGTGTGGAAGGAGGAGAAAACCCAAAAAACGGATATTCCAGCCGCCCGAATGGATTGTTGTTTTCTGCGGGATCGAGGAAAATGCGAAGTCATGTGTGTTTAGTCAAGCTAGTGGTTTTTTGTTTTCTTTTCCCGAAAAGGTTACGAGGTTTTATTGTAAGAAGGATTTGTAAAAAAATATTAGTTTTGTTCTTGGGGCAGAATAGTATCCTTTAGCTTTATTTATCGGAGTTCCTTACTTGCAAGTTGTTTAGTGTCAGTGAGTATGTAATTGAATCGGTTTTGAGGTTCTACTGTTTCATTCCGTTGGTTTAATCGAGTCGTGAAAAACAACCCTTTTTGGTTAAAGTTTGCCTTAAATTGTTATTCAACAATTTTTAAAGCTCAAAAAAATTACCTTTTTTACTTAAAACATTTTGATCAATTGATTACATATGGGTTTTTTCGACCAAAGTTCCCTTATAATTCTATCGGAAATTTGTCGGTCCAGCTGGAGCCAAAATTGATTCAATTTAAATTTGGGGGGAAAACGTGCTGCGCTCCTCCAGCGAGTTTAAAATCAAATGGCATGGAAAATTGCACTGGTTCCACTAATTAGAAGAGGCTGTAAATATTTGGATAATAATAAATTTGTAAATAATTTCCAATCTATAAGGGGCACGAGAAATTTTTTGAATAAAAATTTGATTTTTTGTGCCTGACGCGATGGGGCAATAGCAGTATTTGCGATTTTTGCATGAAGAATGCTGGATTCGAAGAATTTGGGGTTTGGTGTATTAGTTGCCCACAGAAGTCAAAAAAACCCGTTTTGCCAGACTAAGTATGTTTCAGGGGAAAAGCAAGACCATAAAGGGAATAAAACAGAGAAAAATGGGGAAAGAAAATTGATGACTTAAAATATGCATTTGCAAAACCAAAAAAACACCAAAAAATCTTTCTTTTAAATGTCAGAAAAAAACATTACAAAAGGTTCATTACGAAAAAAATAAATATATTTTGGGGCTATGGCCAATATATAATTATATATTTATTTTAGTATGTATGATCAAAAAGGGAAAAAAGAACAAAAATTTACAAAATAAAATAACAGTGTAGGCATTCATTCCACGAAATGCATGGGCTTCCCCGTAACGATTTTCATGGTCACTGACACCCTTACTACTTCACTTTGTTTGGACCTCTCAAAGGGGGGCATTTTTAGGAGTTCCTAAACCCTAAGACAAAACCCCAAGCCCCACCAAAAAGCTCTAGGATGAAAAGTTTTAAAAGGTTTAGGGAAACCCAAAGATTGTTAGTTTTGGGTAAAGGTAGGTAAAGGTTTTTTGGAATCAAATTGAAACCTTTTAAGATCGAATCGTCTTGACCATTGTTGTAAGGCTTTCTATTTATATGGGGTTTCCCCTCGAGGAAAACAAAAGTTATTTTGAGGAATACAGTATATATGGTTCTTCTTCTTTTTTTTCTCAAACAGTGTGAGTGTATTAGGTGACTTACCCCTTCCTTAGGAGGTCAGGAACGCTAAGTGCGCATGGGGTCGAGGACGAAATTCCCCCGTGAAAGTGGTATAGAGACTGAAAAAAGGAATTGCTTTGGAGAAGATTTATCTGGGGGGAGGAAAAACCAACATTTCAATGGCGTTGGTTGGCTGACCTGACGATCGCCGTGTACCAGGCAAAGGGCTGGTCTCGGGAAACCTATGAACTCTCTCCTTTAAATAGGTGGTTAAGCAGAGTTGAGCATTGCTGGGCCCCAAGGGAACAATTTATGAGCCCAAAAGGCAGTCTTGGGGAAAAGGAAGAAGAACCCCGAGGCGAATTGAGGGAGCACTGAATGAGCTGTAGAAAAGCTTGGCAGCTTGGAAAAATGTTATTGGAGGAAGGGTGATGCTTCCAAAGCTCGAGTTAGGCCTTAAAAAATAAGGAAAGTTAGAAGCTAAGGTTGATGCAGTGGTAGTGGCCATGCATCAAGAGATTGAAGATCTAAGAGAAAATTGGGGGCGCCGAATCGCTTTGAAAAGGGAAATGACTCTCCAGCCCGGCCCAGGGCGTTTCCCAAGGACCAGGCACTTTGGCGGGATGGGGTTTGCTCGAGAAGTGAAAACTTTTTGGGGGGAGTGGAAAAATATTTTAATGCTGTGGGAATCTTAGTGAGCTGGAAAGGTAGTACTGCTGCTGTATTAAAAGGGGACTAGCCATGTTGGTGGCGCAGGAGGGCGGTGATTCAACACTGGGATAGCTTTGTAAAAAAGTTGAAGGGTCAATTCCCCCCAAAAATGTGCTAAGGAAAGCAAAGGAAAAAATTGCGTCACCTAACCATAAGGGTGACTAAAGAAATAGAAAAGGGAAAATTTTCGGAGTTTTTTGTTGGAGATCACAGATCTCACCAGAAGATGCTTTGGTGTGTTTGGGGATGGCTTAAGCCTGGGCTAAATTAAATGGAAGCGAAGGGGAGTGGAAGACTTTCCAAGGCTTGCAGTTCGAAGGCCTAATGAATTTCGGAAGATGATTTAAGACCACAGGAGGAAGTAAAAAGGGGGGGTTAAAAGGGAAAAAAAGGCGGGGGTTTTCCAAAGGAAAAAAAAAAAACCCAAAAGAAAAAGATAACGATGGGGGAAAGAACCGTAAAGGGGAGAGAGGGGGAAAAAAGAGGGGGAAACCCCGTGGTTGAAAGTTTTTTCGTAAGGACCCCATTATCCCCAGGGAGTGCCCGAAAAAAGAGAGTTTGGCGGCTTTGGTGAAAGGAAAAAGTCAGATGATGGGGATGAGGCCCAGTTGGGGTCAGTTGTCTATCAGTGCTATGAAGTCTAAAGTCAATAAAAAAAAAAAAGGTTGTTTTATCCCGAAGTATCAGTAGAGGTAAAAAACTCAATGCCCTCTAGATACAGGGCATTCATCTTTTTATTTTGATATGGCAGCAAAGGGTTGGGGCCTAAAAGTGGAGGGGGCCCAAAAACGGGGGCTCAAAACATTTAAACTAAAAAAGAAGTTCCCATTTGGATAGTAGGGGGATGAGCCGTTTTGGGGGTTGGGCAGGGAAAGGAGACGTTGAAGTTGTCCAATGGATGATTTCGAGTTCCCGGGGTCGGGGGGATTTTGTTTTCGCATTGATGCGTTTTTCATCCACGGGTTAATGGGATTTTGTGTACTTTTCACAATTTTGCAATGTGGGTTCTGTAGTAAGAAAAGGGAGGCCAAACCCCCAAATTCTTATCGGTTGCAATTGAAAAAAAGGGGACTAAAGAATGAAGTCACTTACTTGGGTGCCTTAAAAATTAGGGAAGAGATAGTAGTAAGGGAAATGTTTCCCCCCTCAAGTGGGGGAAAATTGGGAGAATTTAAGGATATAATGCCACCCAAAGTGCCTAAAAAGTTACCCCCAAAAGGAGGTAGACAGTGATAGAATTGGAACCCAAAATCCCGACGCCCCCTGCCGTCCCCTTAAGATGTCACCTCCCGAATTAGAAAAATTGAGGCGACAATTGAAGGAATTTCTGAAGAGGGTTTTATTGGCCTTCAAAAGGCACCTTTTTGGAGCTCCCCTACTTTTTCAGAAGAAACAAGAGGTACTCCAAAAGGTATTTTAGGCCCTTAAATAAGGTCACGATAAAAATAAGTTCCCCTTCCATTGGTATGGATTTTTTGACAGGTTGGGAGAAAACAGATACTTCTCCAAATTGGATTTACGCTGGGATATCACCCAAATGAGGATTGCAAAAGGAGAAAAAACCCAAAACTACTTGGTTACAAGGGTATGGGGCTTTGGGAAATTTCCCAGTCTGCCGTTTGGCCTTACTAATGCCCCGACTACTTTTTTCCCACTTAGAAACGTGTTCTGGCCTTTTCTTTATCAATTTGTAGTAGGTTTTGGAGATATTTTGATTTTAGTAAGGTTGGAGGAACATATAGTACCCTTTGCTCAGTATTCTTAGCTTTAGGAGGAATGATCTGTATGTGAAAAATAGGAAATGTGCCTTTGCGCAAGAAAAGGTGATATTCCCGGTCACTAGTGGGGGGAGGAAAGATTAGAATGGTGAAGGAAAAGGGAGAGCCTCTGGGGCTGGAAGAAAACCCCCAAACCTACTGAGCTGGAAACCTTCCTTAGCTTAGTAAAATTTTACAGAAGATTCATTAAGGGCTATTCCCAAAAATAGTTAGTCCATTGACGGATTTTCTAAAAAAGGATACCCCCTTTGGGGGTTTGGAGTCAGAAAAAAGGCGGGCCCTAGAACCCTTTAAAAAGGCAGCCGAAGGAGCCAGTCTTCTCCTTCCCAACTTTAGTAAAAACCCCTTTTAGGTATGTATGATACTGGATTTTGCTATTGGAGGGGTTTTAGCAGGGAAAAGGGAACCCCCTAGCATTTGAGAGCGAAAGTTGAATGTACAGAGAAACGATATCCAGTGCTGAAAAGGAATGCGGCGATAGTACACTTCTTCAGGTTGGGGCACTACTTATTGGGGAAAGTTTGTGGGCAAACTGACATATGGTCACCCCTATTTTCAGACTCAAAAGAAGCTCTCCCCAAGCAAGTCCGATGGGAGGTTTTTTGGCAGAAAAATTTATTTCGACCTTGAACAATTAGGGGACTAATGTTGTGGCGGATGCTTTAAGCCGAAAGGGTTTAGTTTACGCCCTAACAAACCCGAAAGCAACTATTTTAGAATTCAAGAGGGGATGGGAGTGATAAGCAAGCTAAAAACTCTATGGATTCAATGTCAAGAAGGGAGACAAGGAGATTTTTGGGAAGGAATGGACTAATATATCAAAAGGGCAACGAAAATTTTGTGCCCCATTCCCTTGGGGAACTGGAAGGGAGATACTTAGGAAAGCATGATTCTAAATGGGCAGGTCATCTTGGAAGCACCGACCCAAGCATTGGGGAAAAAAAGGTATTTTTGGCCCCCAAAATGAGGGAAGATATTGAAAGGGTATGTTCGAACTTGTCTTGTGTCAAAAAAGACAAAAATTGAACACAAGGCAACTCCAGGACTATAGAGCCTCTTCCCATTTCCTGAACGCCATGGAAAGTGTTTCCAGGATTCTTGTAAGCTTACCCGACGGAAAGGGTATGGTACAATTATGGCGGTGGTAGACAGGTTCTCAAAAAATCGACTTTTTTTTCCAGCAACAAAAGGAGTGCTCAGGGATGAACGGCCCCCGGGTTGTTCTTGAAACTTAGTAAAGTATTGGGGCCTACCAAAAACTTGTGAGTGATCAAGTGGGCGATTTTCAGGGAGATTTTGGAAGAGTGTTCAAAACTTTGGGATCGAGTTGAATTTTCAAAAAGTCGATCCCCAGGGATTTTGGTCAGACGGAGCGAGTGATGCCTTGTAGGTTATACTTAAAGGGATTTTGTAGGGGGCTAACCAAAATAATTGGACTAAAATTTTTGACGTGGCACAGTTTTGTTTAAACTCAGAAAAATGAGTCCATCAGACAGATCCTTTCGAGATTGTCCGGGAGGAACCCTTAACCTTACAGTGGGAATGGATAACAGGGGCCAAGCCCCCCCGCATATAAATTCGCAAGGGAATGGAGGGAAAATATGCTTTGCCCGGACCCATTAAGCCGAGTATCAAGAGAAAAGAAGAAGATTGCAGACAAGAAGCGGGGGGCGTGGAATCCAGGGAGGTGACCAAGTGCCCTTTTAGTTACATTTGAAAACGTACGAAGGGCCAACTACTTAAAAAGGGCTAATGAGGTGATAGAGGGTCCATTCCCAATTTGTGAAACGAATGGGCAAGTATCTTTCAAATTAAAAATTTTTCCTAAACTGAAATTCCACCCGGTTTTCCATGTGAGCATGCTAAAACCCTTTACAAAGATGAGGGGGGACCCTATAAGAACTTTTCACAAAGGGCCCCCAAAAGGGGTAGGATTCATTTAAAAAGGAAGTGGAAGGGATCTAGTGATGACTTTTGAAGGACGTGGACAAACTCCCAGAATGAGATTGGGAATGTGGGAAAGGGAAAAAACCAGAGAGTAGGCCAGTTGGGAACCAGCCGAAGCACTGTGGCAATTTAAAGACAAGATTCGAAGTTTTACGAGGAAGGAGCAACGGGGGTCGCGGATTGAACGAGGGGAATATTAGGACCTCTCGAAGTGGGCCTTTTAGGAGGTTTTCCCAAAAACCCAAAAACAAAAGCCCAAGCCACAAAAGCTTCTAGTGATGAAAATTCTAGAAGGGTTTTAGAGAAAAACCAGAAGTTGTATGTAGTTGGTAGGTAGGTAAATGTAGTATTGGGGAAACAATTGTAACTATTAGATCGAATCGATCTTGACCCTTAGATTGTAAAGGCTTTCTGTTTTAAAAGGGGTATTCTCCCCAGATGTAAAAACACAAGTTATTTTGGTGAATACAGATACTATCAGAGTTTCTTCCTCTTTCTCTTCTAATAGTGTGAGTGTTTAAGGCTGACTTAGCCTTCCTTAGTGGGTCGGAACGCTAAGTGCCGCCCGGGTTTTCGAGGAAAATCCGCCCTGAAAAAGCATTTGGTTGCGCTTGCTTGCGAAAAGGGCCCCTGAGTTAAGTAGTCTTCCCGTTTAATTTTGTCCTCTATTCCCATATTTTTATTAAATTTTTATCCATTGATTAATCATTTTTACGGGCGTTGGGTACCATTCCCAAAAAGGTCAATTTGGGATAAGTGAATAATCGATCAAAATCAAAAAAACCAATATTACCCCAAACTAAATAGTTGATTTCAAATAAATATTAAAAGTTTAAGATGGGTTTTTAATTTTTTTTTAAAAAACCTTTTTAAGGAGTGGATAAAAAATAAAACCTTCATGCCTTGAAAATTTGATCCTGCAACTTTATTAAAAACTAAGAAATTCTACAGTTCTGTCCCCCTTTGAGGGAACGTCACATCCCATCTCACCTTCACTTTCATATTTTAAAAAATCTAAATATTTAATTTCAATCTTTTAAATGTTTTAGATTTAAAAAAATAAAAATTATGGAAAGATAATAGCGCATGATCTCTTTAAAAAGAAAGGACGGGGGTGTAAAAAATTCCTTAAATATATAAGGAAAAATTTTTGATATTTTTTAACACTTATAAAAGTCTAAAAAATGATATTTAAAAATAATAAAATAAATATTTTTTCTTTTTATTTACATACTCAATCCAAGCCCTTTACCCCCGAAGAAGAATGATTATGTTCAAATAGATTCTTTTTAAAGGTTGGTTTGTTTTTTTATAGTTTTTTTTTTTTTAGACATTCTTCTATTGTAAAAATAGTATAATAGTTTGAAATATTAGTTTTTTAAAACAAGTAAACCAAGTGTTAGGGCCCCAAATTTGTTTTTGTGAAAATTTTTTAGAATTATTTGTAAATTCAAATGTATTCCTTTTTAATAAATACGTGCTTGAAAAATAGGTTTTTTAAAATTAATAAAATTTACCAAATTGATGAATATATTTGTTCAAATACATGGAAAATTGACAATTTATTACCAACATGAGGATACAAAAGTTTTTCATTAGGTTATATATGGTATATGTGTCTCTAAGTTTTACTAGAGGATTGGGTTGAATATATGGCCTAAAAAACAATTACAGTAGGAATGCCGGGGGGAAAACTATCCAGCGAAACCATTTCAATGCTTAAGTTAGCAATGAGGCACTTGAAAGTAGGAAGTAAATGTAAGTAAGTACAAAGCTTTATGTGTAAAGTTAAAAGATTTTCTTGGGTAATAAACCCAGTATTTTAATAGAGTGAAAAGGCGTTAAAGATCAGTGATAAAAAGTTTCTCCCGAAGTGTAGGAAAATGGAGTCTTATACCCGATATTCTATTATTTAAAAGTAGTGTTTTTCCCTTTTCTGTTAAAATTGCCATTTTCAAAACTTAGGGGGTTGGCCACAAATGCCCGGCTTTGGCCCCTGGGGTAAGCCCTAAACCATAAAAACGGACTATCGAATATGTAGCTTGAGAAACTATGTCTAAAAATATCCATCAACACTTGTCCTCCCCTAGTTTCATTGCTAAAGGCAAGGCAAGGGAAAAAATGTGGGCTGTCAGGCATGCCAATCGACTTAAAAGGGGTCGGCTTAGTGTTATGGGGTAACGTGGTAGGCACATAAGTCCAAAATGGAAGTAAAAAAGAGGTGGAGTAATGGTTACTTGATCCAAAAATTCCAAAGGCAAGATGAACAAAAGTAATAGTGTTATTCTGAACAGAGCACTGAAGACCCCAGCAAGACTTAGGTTAGGTGTCAGGCAGGATTCTTTCAACTCATTGGTAGGCACTTCAAGGCTAAATAATCTATCCAAACAAGTTCAATAAGGACTAAACGAATGACCGTATCTGTTTTTTATCATGCCAACCAGGGTAAAGCCAAATAACCCCCTAAAGAAGTTTCTTGTCAAGGAAAAACTTTTCAAATGTGATTTTTTTCCTGTATATTGCGTCTTTAAAATCAAATAACAGGTGCGTGTTATAGCAAACAAAACATGCGACTACATCCTTTTCCCTTTTTAAAAGGCAAGTCTGATCAAAACGCTTTCTACGTATTGCTATGCAAATTCCAAAGGTTCGTCCTTATATGGATAATTGCTTATATGGTTTAGTAGTTTACTATAAAAAAGGGATCACAAAAAGAGACCATTTTTTTGTAATCTTCCATTCAATTATTTTTCCCTACATTTACTTCAAACTTTTTTCCAAAAAGTTTTCTAGGTTTTTCTTCCTTTTCGAGTTTTATAACCATGTAAAAAAATAGAAGTAAGGCGGACCCTCTTCTCATGCATATTCTAGTTCTGATTCTACAAGAATAAACCCCCCCCTCAAAAAAGAGAATGAGGTCTCTTTTTAGCACAACTTGGAACCTACAAGGAGGTCGCAGAGGCACTAAACAGGGCTAAAATATCAATGCCCCTTAAGGACAATATTTTTATGTTCCCCTACCCCTTTCCCCTTGAAGGATTTTTTCGATGCTCCTTGAGACAGGTAAGGGGGCTTAGCCGCCCGAAGAAAAGTAAACCATTGCCTTTAGTTGGTTATGTGCAACTTCTTGTTAAGGCAAACCCTATGGGCAAATAAATTTGCCGTAAAGGATGAACTGTAGCTTGTGCAGGGAGGCGCTTATAGTTTGAAAAAAGCCTGAAAATTTGGGAACGCCTTTCACAAATCGCTTCGGAAAGAGTTCTTCAAATCTCCCGGTGTGCTCGTCGTAAGTCCTTCCATAGGTGGGAGTATTGAAGGCTTTTAAGCGTTTTGAGAAATCCGTGGAAAGGGGGCCCTCCCAAGCTCTTTGGTCACTTTTACATTAGAAGAGCATTACGGGATGGTTTTTCTTTAGCTGTGCCTAGTAAAAAGTTGTTTTGCAGCCTTATAGATTCAATTAAGGGCTAGCAGGACCAATACGTAGTAGCTAAACTGCCCGAAGAGGTAAACTTTGTGCGGTAGACCGAGATGGTTCAAAATTGAGGGTGAGAAAGAGCTTGGCCCCAATGACACAAAAAGAAACCCCAAGAGATCCTGATTTTATAGCCTGAGAATGGCTATGGGGTTAATGCTAC
Source organism: Lumnitzera racemosa (assembly GCA_024138005.1). NCBI lineage: Eukaryota > Viridiplantae > Streptophyta > Magnoliopsida > Myrtales > Combretaceae > Lumnitzera > Lumnitzera racemosa. The sequence continues at coordinate 41,201 of JAMXBC010000076.1, forward strand.
GGAAAGTGAGGGTTTTCCAGTCCCTCATCCCCAAGCTTTTTCCTAACAAAAAGAAAGGCCAAAGGTACAGGTTTTTTTGGTACTCAATCAAGTTAGTGTGTTGGGTGTTCCCTTTGGGCATTTGTAGGGTGGAAGATTCCTTACCCAATATCGGTCATTGTATTTTTATGAATGTTTTGTAGTTTCTTTTTTTTATTCTTATTTTCCTTTTCTACTTTTGATTTTAAATCTTGGGAGGGGAAAAATTTAGCCCCAAGGGTGCCCGTCCCTCGTAGATAGCTAAAAGAGCCAATGCTAGGCACAAACCAAGGCAAACCACCAAAGGGAAAAAAAAATAAGCCAAAGTTGGGGCCCGAGGGAAATTAGCAAGGCTGTCGAGGTCTGTTCCTTAAGCAATTTTCCCTCGACTTTGAGGCGAGCTCGTGAGTGCAGAGCCATTGGGTGTGGCTCTCCCTACTCTCCCCTAACCATTTTATGGGCCCTTTTTTAAAGGGTGATAAAGGTGCCAAAACGGAGGGGGGCCGATATACAAATGCTTTCCCCCTTGGGTAAAAGGAAAGAGTTGGGAGGGGGTGCCTTTTCAAGCTGTTAGTCAAAAGCACAGGCTCCTGATACATCAAAAGCCCCAGTTCAAAGGTAAAAAAAAAAAAAGGGACCCCTAAAAGGGGCGCCTTAAGAAAGGGGAAGTAGAAGATTGGCCTATGGCTAAACTTACCAGAGCTTTGACGACAGGGGGGAGAATTTTTTGAAGTCCTCGACAATTTTGGCTTTGGGGGGGGTAGGACTTTTCAAAAAGTGCTACACACTTTTGAGACAAAGAGTTTTTGAGGGGAAACTTGTTTTGGAAAGAAGAAGGCCAAGGGAGCTCCTCAAGAAAAAGTGGAAGCCCGTACCAACAATCAAAGTTGCGGCACCCAACGCTCAGCTACAAAGTTCAATGGGGTTTTACACCCCCAATGAGTGGTATCCTTGAAGGGCTCCCCGAAGAAGGTAGGGATGACTTCAATAGTTGCAAACCATTTAAGCACATGATGCAACAAGTAATTTTTTGTTACTCCGGTATTAGTGTATTTTAAACTATCATGCATTAATGTTAGGCTTCGTTTTCAATTTGCAATACTACAATAGGTACGCTCCATTTTATTAAATCAATTCCCTAGAAAGAGGGAAAGGGATTTCGAGAGGCATTACACCAGACTAAAAGTCCTATAGGATGCATAGACTTCTAGTAAAGGACTTAAAAACATTCACCAAGGTTAACAACCCTATGTGCATTTTTATGTAGGTAGTAGGGTTTAAAGGCGAACCCAAAGGAGCAGACCCAAAGAGGGAAAATGGTAAGAAATCGACGCCCTAAAAGCTCGGTTGGAGGACAAGCAAAGATAAAGGGTTTCGCCTTTTTAGGGCTAGAGAGGGAGGACAAAGCCAAGTTCAATTGAAAAAGAGAATACTGAGCAAAAGGCTCGAACCGGTTGAAAACGGGGAGCGGGCGATGAAAGTGTTAAGTATGAGGTTTTTTAAGCTACTCGCGGGAATAGCGGTTTGAAGGTTGTTTTGAGCATAGTCTAGGAGTTGCAAGGAAAGTTTCGAAGAGCAAGGGGAAATTTTTCGGGTGGGGGTACTCTCCCACTATTCAAAACCTAGATGAGTTTCCCTTGACTTTTAGATCCCAAAAAACCTTCAATGAAAAAGGGGGGGCCTCGATGCAAAAGGAGAAGAGAGGAGGGAGGTACCCAAGAGTTTTTAATAATGCAAGCTCTCCCTCGCTTTTGCGGTGGGGAAAGGATTTACTTTTCGCTTTCCCCAACAGGACCCACCTTAAAGCAATTTCTCAAGACAATTATGGGGGGGCCAACCCTTTTGTGGTCATGGTTCACACCCCTTTAAAGTCTGGGTCCAAGTCAAGGCTACTGCCTGAAGCTTTGTAGATAAACGCCCCGAATGGATTGATGCGTTAGATTTTTTGATTTGCCGGAATTAGCTAATCAAAGGAGTTGATATGTATTCTTTTTTTTTTTTTTCTTTGAAATGTGAAAGTTGGGCTGAGATGTCAACTTTTTTGTTTAATTAAACAATCAATGAATGAATATATTAATATTTAAAAAAACAGCTTCATCATTGTTTTCTTTTTACCTTTGAATATATTTGCATAACAATTTTTCTAAAAAAAGGGATTTTCCTTTCCCAAAGGTGAGTTTTCCCTCCATGCAAAGAGTTTTTCCCCCTTACCAAGGTAAACCAAAGGGGGGGGGTTCGGTTGGTGGTTTTTCCGATCCCGTATGGGGGGTTTTCTATTAAGGGTTGTTTTCCCAAAACGAGGTTACCTTGGGGGGGGGTTTGGTCGATGGCTTTACCCGCCCGGTAGGAAGAGTTCCTCTGTATAAGGGTGTTTCCCCTTACGAATTACATAAGGGAAGGGAAACCGGTAGTGGTGACATACCCCAGGAGCATATTTGTTTTTAAAGGCTTTTGGTGGAAAAAGAAAAAGGGAGCGAGAGGAGGGGTTGAAATCAATTATGAAACAATTTTTTATTTACATTCTGAAAAATGTAATGACAAAGCTAATTAAAATAAAGCCGGAAATTACGACTTTCCATTGGGTGGGATGAGCTTGCCATTAATCTTTCCAGTCTATACGCCTTTTTGCCCCTCTTTCCCTAACTCTAACTAGGTTTCCAATGGGGGCCCAATTCCCTTTCCCTTTCACAAAAACCTAAGCTTTGTTTTTAGCACACTAGGTTGCCGACCTTGAACCCCTTATGTCCGGCTTCTGATTTAATACCTAGTGGATCAATGTTGGTATGCGGTTACTTGAGCAGCAATAGGGTTTATGATTTCCTTGTTGGTGTCGACGCTCGCTTGTAGTAGTGAGTCATTAAGGGCGGTGTCGTAACTCGGGTTTTCGGATTTTTAGGAGCTTAAGTTCGATGGAGATGACTACTTTCGACCCGTAAGCAAGGCAAGGGAGGTCTTCCTCGTAGAAGTACGATAGGTAATCTTGTATCCCTATAAGATATTGGGCAATTCGTTAATCCAAGTGCCTTAAGATCGATCCACGCACTTGTTCAAGCTATCAAAAATGACCCAATTAGTCGCCTCTACCTACCCATTTGATTAGGGATGGGAATAAAGGTTTGGAAGTAGAGATGATGTGGTGTTTGGTGAAAAAACCCCCTGAACTTTAGGTTATCAAACTATTGGCCTTTATCTATGATGAGAGCGTAAGGGACCTAAAAATGGAGAGAAGGGTTGTTTCTGACAAAAGATTCAACACTTCTCTCTGTAATTCTAGCCACTACTTCGCCTCTACCATTTCATGAAGTAATTAACGGTGACAATGATGAATTGCCATTCACTTGAAGCTTTCAGGAAGGTGCAAAAGATATCAATCCCCCATGTGCAAACAGCCATGAGCTCAACAAGGTTTGAAGGGCGATGTTGGGCACATGACTAATTAAGGCATGCTTCTAACACTATGAGCGCTTTTGACCTACAGCCTTTACATCTTGCCTCATCGGGCCAAATAATACTTAAGCCATAATGCCCATAGATAAAGGGCTTAAGCTAAATGTAATTGCTCCCAACACTTTAGCATGAACTCTTCATGACGCGTAGCCTTGCTCCTTCTTAGAGCATCGAAGCAAGAGAAGGTTGATCCCCTGCTATACGAGATTGTCTTTGATAATGTGTAGTTAGTGGCATGATACCGAAGCCTCTTCACCTCTATCATATCTTTTGGCAGCGTTTCCCTTTCTCCAAATAACTTTGGATAAGATCCATTCATCTCGGTATGGTGTTGCTGTAATTAGTTTCAAAACTTCAACTGAGCTTGGAGTTATGCTTTTTTCCAGCAAGTACTTTATAAAAATCTTACCATCCTTTACCTCAAACTTCCGCATACCAGTAGAGGCAAGCTTGGATAGCCAGTCTACCACATAATTTTCCAATCGAAGGATCTTCCCGATGTCCTTTGAAGGGAACTCTGCTAGAAAGGCTCTTCACTTTTTTAAGATACCTCACTATAGTGTCCCTTAATGAGCAAAGAAGTCTTAGAGTTGCTGAAAGGTGGTGACACACTCAGAAGTCCATTCAAAACCCTTGGGATTTTTTGAGGATTTTAAAGAACTCTACGCATCTGTCAACACTCTTCAAGATAAATCTACTTAGGGCAGCTACCTATTAGTGAGCTTCCATACGTCTTGGACTGAGGTTTGAGGCTTCTTCCCTTAATGATTATGATTTCTCAAGGTTAGCCTTGATACCTCTTTATGTGACCAAAAATCCTAGGAACTTGCTAGGCTAATGCCAAAGACGCACTTCTAAAGGGTTTCAGCTTCATGCCATATGTACACATTTGGTCAAAGGCTTTTTGGGAAAATCCTTAACATGTCAACTGGTTTCAAAACTCTTAACAATTATGTCGTCGACGTACCCTCCATATTATGCCCAATCAAAGGGTTTGAAAAATTTCGTCCCCATTTGCTGATAAGTGGTCTCGGCATTTTTTAGCCCGGGAGCAGCATCATGGTATCACATTTATAGCGATACGAGCCGTAATCGATGATGAAGGAGGTATGAACTTTGTCTTTTAAGTCCATTTTGATTTGGTTGTACCTCGATAAGGCGTCCCTAAACCTCAGTAGGGCATATCCTAATTAGATCTAACGAGCTGATCAATCTTAGAGAGGGAAAACAATCTTTAGGGTAGGTTTATTGAGATCAGTGTAATCGACGCACATTTCCATTTCCCCTTCTTTTTTCTTTACCAGTTTTCACGTTTGCTAACCATGTCGAGTCTTACGAAGTTGGCTTTAAGCAATTTCTACACTTCCTCCTCGATCAAAGGGCCCACCTTTCTAGAGTGAAATGCTTCTTTTTCTGCTTGATAGGCCGTGCTGTGTTGTTGATATTAAGGCTGTGGGTCGCCAGGTTGGGAGAGATTTCGAACGTGTCCGATGTTAACTAGGAGAACCTATCCAAATTGCCCCCAAAAGAGTAATGATTTTGTCCCTTCACTTCGATTGGAGTCTCAAACCCCCAAATTTCGTGATTGTTCGGGTTTAAATTTTCGATCTGGACGTCTTCTATTTTCTCTTCGGGCTCACCCCTCTCAACCAGCCTCTCCTGCGGACCTGTTTCTAAGGCAAAGACACTATCTCCTTTGGCCACCCCGACATATAACTCTCGTGAGAGCTTTTGATACATTGTATACTTTTAGCTTTAAATTGGGGTCCCGGAAATTTACTCTTCAAATGAAGGGAAGATGTGATTACCGCAAACACGTTCAAACTTGGTTTTCCTAAGGCACATTGGGAAGGGAAGAGGCAATCAATCACAACAAACTCTACGAATCGTTGTGCACGTGGTCGTCATCGCCAAGTTCCATACCCAACATAATGATACCCTTGCTCAAACCTACTTCCATTGAAGTTAATCAAATTATGGTGGTACAACTTCATTTTAACTAGTAGCTTTTTTCCCTCATCCTCTAGTATATATGAAGGAAGAGTATGTAATGGAGCTACCAGTGTCCACCATAATCTTCAGGATTTGAGATCTTTACCCCTATCACCAAGGCATCTTGATGGGATGTGTCAACCCTTTCAAGGTCTTCATCGAAGAAAAAGATAAAAGTGTCTAGCTTCTATCTCTTTCCCTTACTGCCAGCACCTCTGAGGGGGGTATTAACTGAGTTATCAATTTTCGGCCAACTGTTAGGGTGTAGCCTCCCATGATTACGTTTATGACACCATTGGGAGCACGATCATTATTCTACTCGGCATAGGCGTTCTAGGTTCATCGCCTCTAATGTATCCTATCTCCATCATCGTTAAAATGGTTATCATTCCTCCAATAAGCTACATATTCGTTGAAGAAACTGCGCTAAATGACACATTTGATGGTGTTCTTCAACTGGAAGCACTCATCGATTGTGTGGCCATAGTCTTCGTAGAACTAACAATATTTGTCGGAGTTCTGACAACTAGGGTTCCCCCCCCATTTTTTATAGCGGTTGGAGTTAATTCCGGTGCTTCACTTTGAAATAGACTTAAGCAATGAGTCTATCAAGGGGGTTTACTAAGTGTAAATGGGAGGGAGAGGGGGTCACGCTCGGCTTGGCGCTTCTTCTTCCTAGAGCTCTCCCCCTCTGGTTTGCTTGACATTCTACCGCTAGGGGGATCTTTTTTGGAAATTTTTTCTTATCTTACTTTCTACCTAACCTTTTTCAATTAAAGTCACGCCTGGGATGAATGTTTTTCTTTCTTAATCAATGTACTTCTAGCTTTTCCCCCAAAAGTCGACAAAGTTCTTCGGTTGCTCTTCGCAGGTAATTAGAAGAAATCTAGAAAGTTTTGATACCGACCTTTGGTTAGCATGGACAATGACTCTCTCATCCAACTGAGAGATCTCAACCCTGGTTGTTGAACCGAGCTACGTAGTCTTGTAAGGACTTGCCTTCACTCAGCCTTACTATGTACAAGGACGATATGTCATTAAACGGGGGCTTGCTAGCCTTGAAATGGGTTGAACCTCCACACTAACTCATTAAAGAAGCTGACGAAATTGTTAAGGAGGTGGATTTAAAACCCCGTTCGAGCTACCTTCCTCAAAGCCTTCCTCATAGTGCTTGGGAAGGCCCTTTTACATTATAGCATCTCTATGACTGTAAAGGGTTTTTAAAGGTGCGGGAAAATGGAGAAGATGGTCATTAGGATAGCCCCGTGACATCATATTGGTCCAAGGATGGAAGTTTACCATTTTAAGGGGTAGCACTTTATTCTAGACACCCTAGTGAAGGGTATCTTATTGTTGGTGGACCAGTTCGGCATCGCAAGAACCTAACTCCCTACTACATGAAGAGCCACCTTCCATGGCACAGAGCTCGTTCAGGTTGGCATCGTCTACCGGGTGGGTTCGTCGTGTAGCCAAATGAGCTTACACTCCCTATAAATTAGCTTCTTGTTCATTGCTATTAGGCTCAATTTCATAAGTAATTGTAACCTTACTTGCTGCTAATGCAATGGCGGATCAAGTTGCTGATCCCTATCTTTGTATGCATCCGAGGCTTCGAAGGGGTAAGTTTATGCGCTGTACCGCTTCGCTTCATCTAAACAAGCACAAAGCAACCTATTTTGCGTTGCATACTCTTTAGTCAAGGTTCCATGCGCTCCCCCAAACACAGCCCTTAAGAGGAGCTGATTGCCCTTAAGTTAATTGTTTCACTAACCGTTGATTTTCTTACTCGTCGCGTTGAGAATAATATGAAAAGAATTGCTCATAAGGTATATGTTTAATGTATTTGAGGTTTAAGTATAGAAATTTGGTTTCCCCAAATGACACAAAATGTCGTCTCTAAATTCTTACTGATAGGTGATTAGGCTCAACACGTATAAAGTTTGCAAAAACAATTCACAGTGAGAGGACGCCAGAAATTATCTGACATGATCACCCCGATACGACCACTCTGATACTTAAGTTTAACAATAAGGCGCTTAAGAGTAGGAAGTAATATAGCTAAGTACACAAGCTTAATATGCAAAATCTAAAGAGATTTACCGTTGGGTAATGACCTAGTTTTTTATAGTGTAGTAGAGCTAAGTCGAGCCAAGTTGAACCGACAATTGGAGGTCAATTGGTAAGATAAATCATTTCCTACAAGTGTAAAAAAAGTTGAGTCATTATATCTGACATGTTTCACTTATTTAAGACATAGCTGTTTCATCCTTATCTTATATTTTTAACGTTTGTAGGATTTATTAGGCTTAGGGCCATATAGGTCTAAAACTTAAGCCCACAATGGTGAGCTCTAATTACAAAACATGTTGGATATAGTTAGGCCTAAGGGTGTTAATATCCAAATGCCCTACAAATCATGTAAGTTCCAAAATGGTTCTTAAAGTAAGTTCCGATATATAATTTGGCATTTTATATTATTTTGTAGACTATTTAGGGGATTATTACCCTACCCACCTTACTTAGTAATGACTAAATAAATTACCAATTATATTAAACCAAAAAAATATTAGAGTTTTTTCTTTTCCTTTCAATTTTGGTTTTAAAAGTTTCAATGTAAAACAAATTGAAATCTTTTAGTTGATTTTATAATTCAAACCAACTAAACTAGTTTAAAAATAAAGTAATATATTTTTGTAATTGAAAAAAAATCGTTCATTGTTTCATAAAATTTAAATGAATTTAAATAATATAGTTATTTGGAATATACCTGCATATAGTTTTTGTGATACATTTTTATGACCAAGTTAAATGAACTGAAAAAAAAAAAAAACATTTTCCATTAAATAGTACAACCAAATTGCGTCATGGGTATTTTTTTTTTTTCTTTTTTTCAGTTAATGGGTTTCTCTTGTAGCTTTTTCACTTAAACAAATGTCCAAGAAAGGGGTTTGGGGGGCCCGTGGCCTCTTGGGTAGAGTAGAGCCTTTTATGGTCCACATACTTTTTTAAGTGACCTTTTATGAGTTAACTAGTCTTTGGCTGTCTTGACGATAATATTAACTAAGGACAGTTTTCTTGTCAAAAGTGTCAGAAAATGAAACAAACTTCAAAGTCTAATCTACGACAATTACCAATATGGGCATGATATCGATTGCGATTTATAGTTGCAATTTTTTGAAAATATTGTGCAACTTCCCATAAGAAAATATCAACAGGAATAGAATTAAAGGGAAATTCTGTTCATCAGAGTCTAGTCCAGCAATGCTGAAATTTTACAGGCAATTCTTTTAACCGAACTATTTTTGCAGAATCAGCAAAAGGGAAAAACACACAAAATTTCCCTTAAAGATTAGTTAAGACTTAAGATAGCCCGGCAGCTTCATTCTGAAAGTATAACCTAGTCATCAATTTGCATGTGTTCAAGTCCTAAAAGTGAAGGGAAAAAACAAATACAGAAAGCCTACAAAAAGGATCTAATTATGAATTCGAAACACAACAATCAGTGTGAAAGAAATGAAAATATTTTGTGGAAGCACAATATAACTTGCTTGCAGGGTATGGCACCAAGGCGATAATACTGTACAAAGGATGCAAGCAAAAGTTGTAGATAATGGCTTAAGGGAAATCCTACATTTACAATCCTTTTTAATTCTAAGTACCGAATAGCAATATCATTGCCCTACTTAACTAAGTCCTTGAGATACTAGAGATTGATATGACTTGATAATTCCATTTTCCGACTTTTCAGATCAATTCCAGCGTGAAAATTTCCATCTAAATTTTGAATAATACAATAACCAGATGATTACAGACTGTTGATCAAATTAGTAGCAGCATGAAGTCAATGACACATGTTCCATTCTGCTCGTGGAGAGACATGAAATGAGAGACTTACAATTCATCAAGTAATCAAATGGAAAGATCCAGACATCCCCTGCCAAAGTTGGGCCCAACTGGGGCTTAAAATTGTTCTGAGTTCAGCTGATAGATTGAAATTTTCCAATTTTTATTCTTTTTGGGAAACCTTCTGCTAGTAATATACAGCAACAAAAAAGAACCAGCAGTATGATACATATACTGAGTTAGGAACAATCGCAAATGTCAGCTAGTATGAACATCATTGAGCTCTACTACATCATGAGGGTAGAAAAAGTATTCCTCAAACTTTTGATCAATTGTCAGCTGTGTAGCTCACCTTGAGTCCTCTATATTCATGCAGAATAAATTAGAAAGCCATTAGAAAATTTTTTTAAAAAATGATGAATTGGGATAGAAGCAAGAATTTTAATACATCAAAAGGGATGAAAGAATGTAAGAAAAAATTGAATTGCAAATGGGTTGCCCAAAAACACAACAACAAACCCAATCTTATAAGACAATTCCATGGCAGCACAAATGTACCTTGCTTGAAAATCCATCTTCCGATGAGAGAATGTACTTGTCTTGGGTTTAATTCATTTAACTTTCTAGTGTCTTCTACGTTTCCCCATCTGCATATTCCCTAAAGCAGTCTGTTCCATTTTTTGACAAGTCATAACCAATATAGCTTCCAAATTCTAGAAGCTGTTCTTCCAGTATCTCACACATATTCGCTTCACTCTCACAGTGGGGATAATCATACAGTCCTTCTCCAGCAATTGAAGTTTTATTAGCAGCATTATCAGTCATAATCTAGTTTTGCTTTTTTATGGATGTCGCAGTATCAGAATCATCAGAGTAGCTGTTGCTGTCTTTTGCTGACTCAGGTTGTAATGCAACATTGCTGTTCCCTAGCACAGTTTTTTTCCTGGAATGTAGACATATAAATGATTTCCGGCTTCAAATCAAATGTTGAGAGGGTATTAGGAGAACAATCGTGACCCCAGAACTTGGTTTTGGATCAGGCAAATCTAACGGTTCAGTCGGTAACTTCCTTTTCTTGTTAAGGTCAGCAATGTTTGTACTGAGACTCTACTGGTTTGAAAGCTGGGTCATGCAATATCAACAGGGCAACAACTTTTAGGACATAGAAAAGAAATTGCAAAGAACTTTTGTGCGGGTCGTTATGATTCATTTTCCTAATGGCTAAATTACAACCCCTTAAGCTTATCTCAAAAATAGAGCAAAGATCAGGCTCAAAGAAGAGACAATAAAAAACAGTTTTCAGATAAAAGTAATGGCATATCAATACTGGGACTCTCCCACATCATTCTTTCAAAGGAAAGCAGGCATATGGAAAATGACAAAGAAAGCATAAATAACTGAACAATTTATACAAAAATGAGTAGGCAAGCATGAAAAATGAAACAATTCTATATAGGCCAAGTTACAAACTTTAAATAGTGGTGAAAAAAACCCATCTAAGAAGGTCTGGAAATCTGAAAACCCGACCAAACAACACTTGCAGTGGCTTAAGCGACTGGGTTGACTACAAAAGAGATTCATAGCCCATCACAAAAAGGGCAAGGGTTTTTTTTTTTTCAATTTACGGGGAACTACTTGAGCTGATTACCACCCATCATTAAAAAACCCCTAAAAAGACTCCGTTGCTGTTATAAAAAGATTAGTGATGAACGAGGTTTTCAAAACCCCTCCTGTGCTGTTTAAGCATTGTCCTCACCGTACTGCATAAATATTTAATCCATCTTCATAGGACTGCAATGTAACCCAATTAAATTTTTGTAATTGGACCTACAAGCAAGCCGAGGGCCCCTTAAACCCGAGCGACACCCTTCAAAAATTAAGGCCTAGTTTGATTAATTTCACAACATTAGATCAACGATTTGTTCATCATTTCAAACAGTGAAAGCTTGGTAGGAACATGAAACAAACTTTTTTTAAGAAACCGGCGTCAAGGGGGCATTTAAGGTACACTGCTGCATTGATATCAACTCAAGCTTCTGAAACAAGAACCGAAATTACACAGTGAGAAGGCACGGTTTGGCGTTTTCTGCCACCAAAAAGCAAAATTCACTGAACCATAAGAGGATTAAAGTTAAATTTTCAATTTTTTTTTTTTTTTACTTCTCACTACAGAAACAAGGAAAGACATCAGCTTCCAAGAGATTGAGGTAAGTTTCAGTAGTGCATAGAGCCGAAAAACTGTATGCATAAATCGGACACCAAAGCACACAGCTAAAAATTTCAACCCAAAAACTGCAAAACCTGGAAGTTGGAGATGGGCTACTCCATTCTTCATCCATCACAAGTCAAATGTCAATTGGAAAGGAAAAAGGCCGATAGGTATTTTGGGTTTTAGATGGTGTTGAATTCCTCGTCGTCTGCCAGTTCTCTGCTC